>JAQGEP010000051.1:0-131864 GCA_028476805.1 Acrocalymma vagum
CCCTCCGGCCCCTCCATCCTCCTCTCCCTCCAAGATACAACCAAAAAGACAAAGCCCGCGAAGCCCCCTAGCGCAAGCCCACGCCAAACGCCAAACGCCAAACGCCAAACGCTAAAAGCTAAACGCAGGGGCCCACGCCAAAACACACTCCCGACAAGTGCCGTCAGTCCAGTCCAGAGAAGCAAAAGAGACGTCTCCTTGACAGAAAAGCTGCCCAACCTAAACCCTAAAACTCTAAGTAAAAAAAAAATCATGCAATGCCATCGCGCCCAACTCCTACCATTACCCCCCCAATCAGACCCAAGTGCCTGCACGCCTCACTCACTGGAGACTTCAAAGCAAGCCTCCCGTGCCTCACCCCGCTTCACTGTTGCTTGACGTCTCTGAATGTTCCTGCAGGGCAGGGCACGCCTTATCACTATCTACTTAGGCAATATCCACACTGACTGTTACACGTTTAGCCAGACATCAAATTCAGACGTAGCCCAGCAAACCACCGCCACCCTTCCTGCAACACATCCAGATTACCCACTCTCCCAAAGGGCATTATTCGTCTCTACTAATGTAATAATATGTCACTACCACAGGCTATCGCAAGCAATTACTTCAGGTGATATTTTATCATTCGCATCGGGTTCTGGACTAGAAACTCTGGGCTGCTAAGCAAACCAAACAAAACCCATACGTGCCAAATAATCCCAGGAAAACGTCGTGGCCCAGGCTGACTCGGCTGCATGCGCGGGCTGTTACAGGAAGGATAACTGAATATGTACATTTGTATCGTGGATGGACGCCCAGGAGACGCCATACGTCCATCAGCCTCCCTTGCTCGCTCCCCCCTATCAGAGCCACGACGTGAAGTTTTCATTTTTCTGCCAGCCGCTCAAAAGGGTTAACAACACTAAGAACTTGCAATGGCTCCTCCCAAGTGGGGAATCTTATGTGCAAAAAAAAGGTCTCCAAAACAATTGCCTCCATGTCTCTCTCAATTTTCTTCTCCTGATCTAAGGAAACCTTTGTCGGCATTCGGTCCCTGTAAGGCCCTGATGAGATGAATAGTCCTGCAGGTACCGCGATTCCAAAAGTAAGAAAATTGAAATCATCCAAAAAGCTCAGTTCTCGTCATCCGATTGGCGTCGATAAGACCAAGCTCCAGTGATCAAAAAGAGCTGATGCAAGTAGACTGCGTCCACCCGTAACGCGAAACCCCCCCCCCCCCCCCCAAAAAAAAAAAAAACAAATATATAGATAGATTTCTCTGCCTTCTGTAAAGTCAGAAACAATCTGAATTTGAACTTCATTCAAAATGTTTAGAGAAACCCTTTGGAAAGTAAACCAAAAAAAAAAAATCCCAGGAAATATGCGCCGAGGGTATCGTTTCTTGCTGTAAACCTACGGTAACGGTGGAAGATAGAAATAGATGAAGGGAATTTGAAATGAAATCAAAACACAAGGCTATTAATGCCTCACATGTCGGGCTCGCTGGCTTCGTCGATCTTAGGAGGCACAATCACACCTTGTGAGGCTGCGACTTCTAATCGTGCAACCTTAGAGGCGTGGCTATCATCATGTAGTTGGCCTGCCGCGGCCTTCTTTGTTGGTGCAAGGGTCGACGGAATAGATGACTGTTCTCCGGTTTCCGGAATGACATTGGGAAGAATTGTCTGGTTGTGTCGTGGCGATGCACTCTTCTTGCTCTTGTCGCTTGCCTGGGATGATGTCCTTGGTGACACACGACCTTGCTGCAGGCACGAATCCCGTTAGTTATGAATCTACAGTGTACAGTGGGCTTATATCAAGAGATATGTATTACCTGTTTAGCCCAACGCAACCCACAAGAGTTGCACAGATCTCGGTTACCAGAGGGCCCTCTTCGCCACTCAGGAGTGGTTCTTGTGTGACAATTCGCACAGTCCTTCTGCATTTGTCCAGCACCTTTCCTTCTCTTCCTCTTCTTTTTGGCAGCAAGCAAGCTTTGCACCTCTTCTGCCAGGTATCGGTTTCGCTTCTCCATTTGTCGTAGCTCGAATTGCCAGCTTGTACTTCTTGTGGTTTTGAGCTCATCGAAGACATTGTCATCCGAAGCAAGAATGTGATCTTGGTGACCAATCGCTAGGCCATTTTGGCCGGCAAATGTGGTTGCGTGCTCCTCTGTCGTCAGGTACCGGGGATCCCCAGAGGCTACAGTCAACGGGGTATTCGACCCCGTGTTTCCTGATAATGATCCATGGGCTGGAGACGGCCCTGAGTGTGTTGTTGGGGCGGAAGCGTGTGAATCCCCTGAATTCCGGTCTTTGGTCGTATATATGGCCGGCCGATTGTTGCTATTGTTTCTTGAATACTTCAATAATCGGGTTTGTCCTACCAAGAAAGTGGGCTTTTGGCCTTCCGTTGCATCACCTGGATATACAGTCGTGAAAGCCTGGAGTACTTGGCCCCTCTTGTTGATCATCTCGTGTTTGACCTCGCCTTTCCTCCCAGTCCTAGCAAGTTCGAGGATTCGACCAAAATTTTGTTTTGATTCTGGCCGCATAAGGGCTTGTATGCTGGTTCCAACAAGGTCATCTGGTTGCTTATCCAGCAATTGGCGAATGTTGGATGAAACAAATAGAAACATGCCCGACGTGGACATTTTTGTCCAGAGCTCATTATCCCCGATACCTCCAGATGCGCGTACGATAGTCTTGCTAAGAGTATATACTGGTCGTTCTCGGCCAACAAGAATAATGCACTTGCGACCTTTGCCTTGTTCGGTGTGGAGCGAGCCGTGACCTTCGAACCACATGTACCCGCTCTTCTTACGTCGAATTCTGAACACAACATTGACAGATGTACCGCTCGTAGTCTCTTTCAGTTCCCTTGTAACAGGGACAATGTCACTTGGATGACAGACCGAGGACAAAGCGGTACCAACCAGCTCGCTCGGATCGTACTCTAAGATCCTGTTGCTTGACGGTGAGAGATATAAGAACAGACCTTTAAGAGAAAGTACATGAACGACATCATCGGTGTTTTCAAGGAGGACTTTATCCCATATTCGCTTAGTGATTTCCGAGTCCCCAGTAGAGCCGTATGTAGCCAGTACGTTGGAGACCTCATCCTTGGATATGGTCTGACCCTGCTCTGGTTGAGGTTTATGGGCATCATTAAAGACATAACTTGGCATGGACATGCCGCGTTGATAGTTGACTCTGTAAGAGCCGTCTGGTAGAACTGAGCATTAGCGACTAAACCAGAAATGTTGGGTAGATGACAACAATAAAACACAAGAGAATAATTCCAGTAGGCAGTTTTCTAACAGCTGCAACCGCTCTGACGAGAGATACATTCTGTTCAAGTACAAATACTTACCAGGATTCTTGTTGGTCATAGACCCAGGTTGCTCAACCAAGTCAACCTGAAAGCCAACGAAGAATTTGATAGGGCCTCCGGGTTCCCAGGCAATGGGAATCATGGTAAGAAGATTCATAAAAGGCTGGCCACCTCGACGATAGTTTATGAGACTGATTTGGGCTTCTTGCCTCGTCGTGATTGTGTTCTTCAGGTACAGAACTGAGTCATCATCAACATATCGACGTTTAATACCAGGCTCGACCTTTCCGTCAGGCGACTGCAAGAAGCGGCAGTTCCTGCCGAGGATCATGTGTCTAGTGTAACCAGTAAGTCGTTCAAAATTTTCGGAGCAATATACAATAGGCATGTCATCCATTTCCGCATCACAGACCACAAATGCACATGACAGGTCGACAGACCCAATGTCAATCTGGGGATTGGGCCTTGTAGCTACCCGCATCTAATGAATAGTCAGTTGAATATATGGGCGTGGCCACACGCGGAAAGATTGACGAGACGTACAAGCACGCCAAGCATGTCGAACCCCGTAGAGGAATAGGCATTCTTGAACTGTGTATTCATGTGGGGGTTTCCGCTCATGGTGGACGGAAACCCTCCAGGGGGAGTATTCCAAGGGAATTTGATATTGTTGAAAGCATCATTGGGTAGATCTTGTCCAGTCGGTAGGGCGATGGGCTTCTGAGTCTCCAAGGATGTATTACTCATCTGGGTGGCCATGCTTGTCTTTGAAGAACGCTGTTCGCTCTGCGATCGCGAGCCTGAACGCATACTGGACTGTTCCTGACTGTTCGTCCGGCTGGTGATGGCCGAGCGCGGGTCAGGAGTGTTATTGAGAGATGGCGTCTTGAAATGGTCTGGCGCCTGCAAAGAATTCATGGACGTTGGGTCCGGAGTAGGGCCAGGTAACGAACCATTAAAATCCTGGTGCACGGGAGAATCTAGCATAGTGTTGGCGAAGTGGTTTGGGGGGAACATGTTCATATCGGTAGGCATCATGTTCAGGGTATCATTCATATCTAGAGGCATAGACATGGCGTTGGGGTATGGGCTGGCTATATCCATGTCCAGAGAAACATTGGGGTTGAGAGGTGAAGCATAAGCGGAACCCGGGGTAGCCATGGAAGTGAAGGGTGAGTTTGTGTTTTGGAATTGGGTGTTGATGGATAGGTCATTGGCAGGGAGTCCTTCGGTGGGGGCATCAGTAGAGGAGCGTGGGAAGGTGCTACTGCGCATAATGTTCTCCATTCCTGGGCCCGGGGGCATTTCGAACTGGAACTCGTCGAGGGAGGGACCATTTGGGTCGCCAAAGCTCATCATAGACATGCGGCGGGAGTCGGGACTTCCCATGGCGTTCATGTTATTGTTCATGTTGCTGCTTCCATAGACTGGCATGCTCCGCCGGCGATTCGCCTTATCGTTTTGAGAGACTATGTCGTCGAGAGACTGACCCTGAGCCATGTTAAAGGGTATCATGGTATCGCCCGACATGTCCATGATGTCCGGGCCGGTGGAGACGGGGGGCTGATAGGGCCGTTGGGGGTAAGGAAAGCCGTTCATGGTGGAAGACCTAACGTTTGACGACCAGTCGAAGCGGGGGGAGTGGCAGAAGCCCTGTTAGGGCACAGGCTCAGGCAGTGGAGTGGACGGGGGCAGCGGGCATCGAGTCGTAGGCATGGAGGGATGGTAGCCTCCGAGGGCGAGAGAGGGAGCGAAGACAGAGAGGCGAGGTGGCAGGTGGCTCGGCGGTGGGAGAAAAAGTGACGCTCTCGCGGGTGGTGGACAGGGACGGTGACAGTGGAGCGGGAGGCCAAAGGTCAACAACAGTAGAGACAGCGGCGGGGACAGGGCAGCCGCAGGGCAAGTGGCATAGAAGGCGGTCGAACAAATGGAAAGTGGACGATGGGAAAGGGAGCGGGAATGGGCGTGCAAGAGTATGCACAAGAGCATGCAGCTAGCCGGATCGTGGCGACAATATCTGGGTATTAAAGTGTGTGCGGCTAGGTAGATGGGGGGTGGATGCGAAGTGCAGCGCTGGGGACTTTTGGAACTTGGGACTTGGGGCACTGGGACATTTGGCAGCAGACTGGCAGACTGGCGCTAGCGGCCAAGGTTCGAGTCGAGTTTGAGTGCGCAGAGAGGGTGCCGCACATGCAAAAGCTGCCAGTAGCTGGGGAAAAATAATAATAATAATAATAATAATGGTAATCAGCGGCACTTGGTGCAGCAGCATGGATATGGGTGGCTGCGAGTGGTGGGCTTGTTGACTTGACAGTGGGGGACGGTCAGTGAGTGACAAAAAGAGCCACGGGAAACCTTTGGGGGCAATGGCTTTTTCGGAGTGCCGCCCAAAAATGCCATGTCGGTGTCGGCTGGGCTACGGCTTCACCACGTCTGACTACGCCTGGGGCCCTCGCTAGGGACTGCTGGTGCTGCCAGGAATCACTCGAAATCACTAGGGTTTGTGGCCACGGGACGCTGCGACAAGAATGCAGGGCGGGCGGGGGAGAGCATTGAGCCGCAAATCTTTCCTCTGGGTCCGCGGAGCCCACGTTGCGCTGCTTACCTGCTGTGCAGTGTGCGTAGCAAAGCATCGCCAGACCTGTACGCAGATACAGATACATGGAGTACTGTAGATATCGTGTCTGCGACCGGGGAAGCTCTGGAAGCTCTCCATGTCTGTGAAAACGTCATCGTCTCACACGCCCTCCTCATATTCGGCAAAAGCACCACCCAATCACCCAATCACCCAATCACCCAATCATCTCATCCACCCATCACAGGCCCCAAAGCGTCCTCGACTCTTCTCAGGCCCTTGTGTCCGTCTGCGTTTCTGCGCTAGTCCCCATTAGGACACGCGCGCCAAGCCTTGTCCCGAACTTTTTGATGCTGAGGCGCGCTCGTCTCGACCTCCACCAGCAGCAGCAGCCATGATAATACGGCAGCTCGTCGCCCGCAGCGGTATGCTCTCATCTCAATTACAATTGCCATTCTACTTCTCATACTGACCTATTGTCTGTAGGCCCACGCGCCCGCGCCCTCGCCCGCTCAGCCCCCCAGCCCCTACGCCGTTTTCTCTCCTCCCAACCTGATAGCCATGACAACGTCCCCGAGAACAGCATCAATCAGGGCCTGTCCCCCCAGGCTCAACCGAATGCTCACTCATCAACTCCCGCTGAGTCCTCCTTCGGCAGTGTCGCAGACCAGTACCATGCCTTCAAGCGCCAAGGTGAGCCAAACCTCTACTTTCTGCTCTCAACCCTTTTCCTCTACCTGTCTTGTCTCTCAAACCGTCCCCCACCATTCTGACACCCCCCCAGAGAAGCAGATTGGCAAGCTTGGTTCCAACATCACTCCCCACTACCAACCGCACTCTCTTCTGACTAATCCTCCCTCTCCCGCCGACGTAACCTTGGAGCTACTCCTTGCATCTGAAGCCCATCAAGGCCATGCGACCTCGCTTTGGAATCCCGCAAATGCTCGTTATATTCACGGCATAAGACAGGGTGTCCACATCATTTCCCTCGAGACCACCGCTGCCCACCTGCGTCGCTCCGCTAAGGTGGTACAAGAGGTTGCTAGAAGAGGTGGCATGATCTTGTTTGTTGGTACACGCGACGGCCAAGACAGGGCTGTTGTGCGGGCTGCTGAGCTCTCCAAGGGCTATCATTTGTTTGAGCGTTGGATCCCCGGTTCCATCACCAATGGTCAGCAGATTTTAGGCCGTTGCCGCACCCAGGTTGTAAATGAAAAAGATGAACCAGTCCCTGGCTTCGAAGAGCAACTCTACGATAGGCCCGTTTTGCGACCGGACCTAGTTGTCTGCCTCAACCCGTTGGAAAACTACGTCCTGCTACACGAATGTGCTCTAAATAACATTCCGACTATTGGTGTTATTGACACAAATGCGGATCCTACCTGGGTCACGTATCCCATTCCGGCCAACGACGACAGGTAATGTTTAACCCAAACCCTCCCTTGGCCTGCATCTGTGTTTTGGCTAACTTCTGTGTAGTCTCCGTTGCATCCAGGTCATAGCTGGTGTTCTAGGGCGTGCCGGCGAAGCAGGTCAAAAACAGCGCCTCGAAGCAGCTGCCAAAGGCGAAATCACCTATCGGCCCGCAAACGGTCTCGTCTTGCCTGACACCGAAGAAGGGGACAACTCAGCAGCACCTCGAAAGCGTGTAGACACCGAACGCCAAATGGCAAATTTGGCCGACCAGGATAGCCTCGGAAGCACCGATGAGCTTGCAGAGAAACTAGACGAGGCAAACAAACGGGAAAGGAGTGCGAGGGCTATCAAAGTTGTGTCGTAAATTTGTGGACATTTAAAATAAAAACGTGATGGGGCCTATGGCAAACGAATGCCACTGCTGTTGTATTACTACTAGACTATGTTGTTGTATGTACATTTCACCATTTTATGTATCATATCTGAAGCATTGCCCAGTAACGTCCCTGATGGCCTCGCGGAAAAGAAAATGAACTACTGAGACCCTGGAGTTTGTGCATGCAGACGTCACAATTGGTTAACCTCGCATCCTAGCCCAGATCCGAACCTCACTTAGAAGACCCCTTCTCTAGAATTTGAGTTTTATGGGCGCTTTTATACTTCATATTCTAGGTACCATGACTTCGTGGTTACTTGTGTCAACAACTGCGTCTTCATATGAGTGTTGTCCCTAGCCCTCCACCGTCACCGAACCACTAACCATCGCTCTCGTCCCGCACCTTGGTCCTTCTAAAAAGGTCTGACTCGTCTGTCCGAAACACGCAAGTGCCATCTCGCTCTGGTACTAGCGGGCGTTGATCTCTCTAACAAGAAGTTCACGCAGCGGCAGCAGGACAAAGACAGGACAAGACGAGACAAGGCTGTTCGAGGAAAATTGGGTGCGGATGTTGACGCGGCCTTGCGGTGTCAGACGCGCATCGTTGCTGTGTTGAGGTTGGCGGTAGGCGGTAGGCGGGAGGCGTTTTCGCGTGACCCGCTGGGAATTGGGGGGGCCTTGTTCTTTTTGTTTGGATGTGGAGATGGGATTGAAGGGGTGATTTTGGATTTGGGACGGGGAAGGAAGGTGTAGAGTGGACAGGCGAGGTACCGCCCAAGTAGGTTGGGTGAATTGAGTAGCCATGGCTATTTGGTCGAAAAGTTACCTGGTATGGATTTGGTTTGAGAGTGCTTGACAGCCAGGTGGTATTAATGGCGTATTTGCCGGCACCTGGGATTGTAGGTACCTGTACGTCGACTGCTTTTGCAAGGATAAAATGCTGTGCCACAGAATGTTTCAAGCTAGGCAGTGATATGTGGACAAACAGACGCAGCATATAAGTACACAGAATTAAAGTGAATACTTCTCTTTTAGCAGCGAATCGAAACGTGATCGCAAAGACCCTAATTTATAATCGTTATTATCCCTTTCTCTGCCTAGCCTGGCCCAACTTTGCTTTCCAGCTCTACGCACTATATCTGTGTGTTCTTTGAAAAACGCAATTGAACAAGGTGTTCATCGATGGGCACAGAATGCAGAAACATGTCTCGATGGCGTCATCCGGCGTTAGCATTGGCACTGAACACCGAATGTTGGAACAGAATAAAGAGAGAACTACAATCTTATCCGAAAAGAAGGCGTATCACATCAGAAAAAATCGAGTCCGTTTGTGTGTTGATTGGCACGTTCATCTGGTTCCAAAGACTCACTCCTCAGATAAAATTGGGCGTCTTTGGAGGCGGGAAAGACTTAGAACAGTCATGCTGCAAACATATGGCTGACTTCGATGGCTTGGGAGATAAAGAGAGGCTTTGAGATATCAACGTCTTCGACGGCTTCTATAATCCAAGATTTTGAACATGCTCTTAGTCCTCAAGTGTCCATGAGGCCGAACTCGTGGGCACTAGAATCACTCCCTGTTAAATGGTCTGTGGCATTAGAGAGGCATTCGAAACGAAGCCTCAGATCTCAGATAAGAAACCAAATGCATATATATTAAGTCTCTAGAGCCGGATGCGCGCGAGGAAATGCAACTGCCATTCAATATACACTCCCATTTCGCTGCTATGTACTTACTATCCAACATAAGACTCCCAACCCCGTCTCCGACTTCCGGGCGGGAGAAGGCCCTGATGCAAACCACCTCTATCAACCATAAGCATCCAAACACATATCATGCCGAACTAAAGAAATGAATCTACGTGGGTAAAAAATGAGTCCTAGTTGTTCCTCCTTCTCATGCTAAATGATTCTTAATCAAGATCATCAGGGCTTGTTTCCACAGCTGGCGCTGCTGCAGGCGTAGCGTCTTCCTTCTTTGCTGCGGGATAGTAGACTGGCTTCCCCCCCTCCTGGAGCATGCCTATACGATCGTATACCGATCTCGCCCTCACGTAAGGGTCCAACTTCCAATAGTTGAGCCGCAAACCTTCAGCGAGACCGTCTCTTTCTTTCCGCCTCTCTTCGATAGCCTTCTCCTTCTCTCCCTCCGCTACCCAGTTCAAGATGGTATTCTCGTACTTCTTGACCAGTTCCTCTCTCTCAACAAGAATAGGCGCCTTGGCTGCCTCGTCCTTCATCCTGTCGTTCTCGCCTGGCTGGGGCTCAGTATAACTATACTCCCAGTCCTCATCACCACCTAGCTCAGTGGGTATTTGCTTCTTGGGAATAAAGCTTGACAGCTCCTCAACGTTCTTAGCAAAGTGTACTTTGCCTGCAACGACAGGATCCAACCAGCCACGGATAATAGACCAAATAGCATTAAAGACCCAGGGTGCCTTGTAGACGAGGACCGTGCCAAGAGATTCCGGATAGTTCGCCTCAAAGCATTTGATCATGAACTTGACGGGTGCGTAATCCATGTTAGCCATGGAGAAGTTAGTCATGTCAAAGACGATAGTCTAAACCGAAAGAAGTCAGCCCTTGCATTCACATGTCAAAAGTTGCCGCCAGAGTATCGGGTACTTACAGCTGTATCAACAGGCGGCCTCAAAAGTAGCCTAGCCGTCTCGATCGTGTAGACTGTGAATCGTTCTATGCTTTCCTCGCTCTGCTCTCCTGCTTTGTGTAACCGCACGCGAACGACGCACAATGGCCTTCCTTCGCTATCTAGGCCGTGAAGGTAACTCTTTCCTATTCGCATTTGTGCTAAAAAGTCCTCAGCCTCCTTCTTCACCTTAGGATCATCGCTCTTGCTGTCTTCCAGAAAGGCTAGTTCACCCTTGATCATGATATCGTCGTCCACGTGCTGCTCCACCAACCGCCAATGCATCGTCGAGATCATCATCACGAGCGCCTTTTCTACATCCCATTTTCTCGCACGCAGGAACCTTAAGAGAAGAGCGTCTGGATGGTCACATTTGACCATAGACCAAAAAGCGGTTCTAAGGTCTTCGGGAGTCGAATTTGCGAGCGCAGCTTTGAAATCCTTCGTTTGGCCATATTTATCATCTTCATCCGCTATAGACATTGAACTAATGTCCGAAGGGGTTACAGCGCCAGATGGAGTTGACGTGTCGGATTCAGCCTGCTTCTCGGTCTTGTTCCGTCTGAAGACGTTTAGCCGACTCTTCTTCTTGTCCTTCTTTCCGTCCTTCTCGGAAGACTCTGTCGTTGTGGTGGACGCTGGAGTCTCCACCCCATTGGCTTCTTCGGTCGCAGATTCAACTACCCCGAATACTTTCAAAGTTGCAGCCCATAGTTCGCGTAACTTGGCCTCTTGTTCCGGTGTGAGTGTCCCCGGTCTTCCAGCTGGTGTGTTCGGTGCCATGGCTAGGTAGGAATGAGTGAACGTCGAGTAGTCAAAGTTCGAGGAGGTAGTTTCCAGTTCGGTATTGGCCGGCAAGGAGCCCTTTAGGAGGGGGAAAAGGAGTGCGCCGCCAATCGCGAATACAAAAACCGCAGCTGCCGTCCAAAATCCAGTTCCGCTTTGTTTAACGAAAAGAGCCGCAGTATAATGCGCACGATAGGATGCGCCGGGGTGCGAGGAAGAACGAGAGCGGGCTTGCGGTCTGAAACGGGGCGGAAACTGCGGGTGAAAATGCGTGGAGAGTGGATAGGTTGGTCGGGCGGTCACTATGCGCGTTGGTACTCTTGTAGCCGTCAAGACGCGGTAGGACATGAATAATAAGGAGCTGAGTGCAGCTGAATGCCCCGAGACAGGGTTGTAAGGGACGGCTGCTTACGCAAGACACACGGTGTTGTTGTCCTTGGGAGGAGAGGCCTCCAAGTCAGACTGAAAAAGCCCGGCAAGGTCGGAGGGGCGGAGCAGTAGAATCGATTATGGTGGACGAATGCGGGAACAAACACCAAGGAGAAGAAGAGGGCTGAAGATGAGCTTCTTCACTGCGCTTACAACTAGATAAGCGTCAGCTAATTCGTAGTCGCACAAATATAATGAAGACTGGAAGAAGTCGAAGTCTGGGGTGCATTCCCATCGTCATAGTAAATGGCCAATTAGGGTTAGTGCGCGGGAGCCCCTCCCGCAAAACATTGAATGATAAACAATTGGGAACCAAGCACGAGATACACCTTAATGCTATTCCTCGGTCCTGCCCCCATCGCAACTATACGCTTGCGCTTTTCGAAAGAAGCGGCGACACGTTCTCCTGCTTCTACATCGTCGAATTTTGTCGCTGTCTTAACGCCGTCTGCCTTTGTCGCGGTCGCCTATCTTTCGTCAACGCTTCGTAAACAGTGTCCGTCGTATACAGGTCACCACCATGAGATCCACAACTCCTACCAATGACCCTCCATCCTTCCGACGCACACGGTCTAAATCACCCCGCTCGCGACCAACAACCCCTCTTCGCCCCTCCTCACGAAGCTCTCTCCGTGACAGTGCCCAGCGCGGCCGAGGCCCATATGCGTCTGCTGCCAACCCTCTCGAGGATTTGCAAGATGGCTTCGCCGAACTGAGCGACGCGATGGCCGACCTAGAACAGAATTTCATGCAGTTACAATTGATGCATGAGAGCTTAGCGCGCTTCTCCGAGAGCTTTGCGGGATTCCTATATGGCATGAACATGAATGCATTTTGTGTGGATTTCCCAGAGGTAAGTCTTTACACATGCCCAGTATAACCTCAGGTACCTTAGATCGTATTTGGGAATATAAAGAAACTAAAATGATTGGCAAATAGGCACCAATCCCTGAATCGTTCAAAAGACCACAAAACCACCCCGATTTTGCAGCTTCGGCGCGCTCCCAGGGTCCGGAGGATATGGAGGCGACCTTCCTGACTACTGACACATCATTCGTTGAAAATCCCCCGAGTAGCAAAGGGACGTCTAAATTCCAAACGCCGCAGACACCAGCACCAGCCAAGAAGCCTTCAGGGATCGCAAGAGGCAGGGGTGGGATACCCAGAGCAGGAGGGCGAGGGGGAGGAATCCCGACTCGCGGAGGCGCGCCGACCCGCACAAGAGGATCGAGTGGAATCGCAAGAGGGGCCAGGGGTAGAGGACGAGGAGCTGCATGATATGAATCTTATATCGACGACATGTGATTGAGAACGACCCATGAAGCATCCTGCGCATGACTCCGTCCAAATGGACAAGCCACTCAGCCTCCAAATCCGTTGTGACGCAAGGCACAAGGATAGAATACATAGTAGTATTCTTCCAGAAATGCTCCATATTGGTATGGCCTTGAGGATAACGTTTGCTTTCCGCTTTCTGTTCTGGACGAAATGTCTCAGACAAGATCTTTAGCGGAATGGGTTAAGTCCAGGTAGGACCGTTTGCAATGTACTTTGTAAGGGGACTACGGTAGCAATGCTGGATCAAAAATAACTATTCGTACTGAGGCAGTTATTCCTAAAATTATTCTTAGACATCGCGAGTAGGATTACCTGTTAGGAGTGATATCAAGATTCCATTCAATCACTACATACAATCCTTCATCCCTATCCTTGATCGCATCCGGTTGAAGCCCTTCATTAAAAATCATCAATCATTCGACCAAACCAAAACCTTCATGTTTTCCAGTCGTCTTCATTAGAAACCCATCATTCATTCACCGCCGTGCGTACTTATTAGCATTACCGCCAATTACAACCACCAAGAAAAATCAATAAAGCATATGCAGCGTCCAGGCTGAATCGCCATTCCATAGGAGAGGGGGTATCACTGCAATGGTATCATAAAGTCGAAGAAAACAACGTAGGTGTAAAAGATCGAGAGAAATGGGGGTATGAGTATATCCCCGACTAAACTTTCGCTATGCATGGGCTGGAGAAAGGTAGAAGGTAATATCGTAAATGGGTCGAAAGGCGGCACTGAGGGTCATCTAAGCCAAAACACCAGTATGGCTATGGGCCTTGCCTTCCTTTCGCACTGCCCAGCCCTTGATAGCAACAACAAAGGTTGTCCAGGCAAGGAGGAGAGCAGTGAGACCAATGGTGATAGTCAATGTGAACATGGCATCAAGGCCATACCCTTCAAGAGCAGCAACCGTGTCCTTGTTACTGATCATGAAAGTGATGCCTCCAGCGACGAGGCAGAAAGAGGTGATGATTTCTGTCGGCGGGCGCGACGGGAAGAAAGACGTGGGCGGTGAGATAAACATGGTAATGTATGTTGCTCCACGCGCAAGAGCAAATGCCATGAACATGCTGCCCCACTGGGTATGAATCATGGTCGAGAGCATAGAGGCTTGATGGTGCGAGCTCATCATCTTGCCAAGAAGCATGATAATGAGAGCAGGTATAGGGTTCATGGAGAATCGATACTGGCGTGGCTGTTCCCAGAAGGCATCGTTGAACTGTGAAGGAGGCTGCGAAGACTCGACGGAGCTGTTGAGTAGATTCCTCATCTTCCGCGACTCGACAATCATGCCCAACTAGGAAGGTACAAGTCAGTGAATGTGGCGCACACTAACAAAAACCGGTACTACTCACCAAACCACCACCAAAGAACATGACAGATATCGACACATGCTCCAGATCCTGCGGAGTCCACGCATCGCCCCATGCAGCCAAATGTTCGAGGAAAACGTTGGTGCACCCGTACAGAAAGATGACGAACGACTCGGTGAATTCGGCAGAAGGTATGGCCGCTCTGCGACGACCAACGACCTCCTTAGGTGGCTTCATGTTCCACGCCCAACCGAAATCAGCAAACGCGCCCATCCATCGACCGAGGGTGAGAAGGCCATATCCAAAGAAGATTCCGCCTTTGATGTAATGTGCAAGGACGTTGAAGACAGCGCCTCCGTGCTGGGAAGAATTGGTTAGCCCGTCTTCACTGCTCTGCGAGCGGTGATTCACTTACTGCAATACCCCCGTACACCACCGTACCAGTGCAAATGGCCACGAACCCTTGGACGAGGATTGTTCGCTCTATTAAAACGTAAAAGAAACGCATTGCTTTCAGAGTCCGACCAACTGCGAAGCGTGCAACGTTGCGCGCGAAGAATCTATCCACCGATGTGTTTCGCAAGAAACCACGTTTCTCAGCATCATCATCAAAAGAATCATCAGTATCGTTCGTGTATTTTCGCATAGGTCCAGCGAAGTTGAGGTCTTCTGATTCCACGCTCGGAGATCGAGAGTGACCGTAAAGTGAAGACGAATTACGCTCGGTGCCCTGGCCCGAATCATTGGACCACCTAGGAGGATCAGGGATTTGAGCTTCCTGTACGCGCTGGTATTGAGCCATGTTGGCGACCGTCATTGACTGCGTATGCTCGTTGTCCAGTGCATGAGTCGATTTTTGGCCTGCGTACATCTGGACCAGGGCCATGAAAACCCACGCCGAAGCGATCCATGTTATTATCCACCCGATCTTGCTATGCGAATTGTTCTCGTACAACTCAGGAGTCTTGTTATTATAGATAAGTCCAAGGAGGAGAGCGAAAGCATTAACAATTAGAAACCCGAACTGAAAGAAGAGGGTGAACCGAGAGCGGGCGATGCTCAGCATTACACCTTTGGGAAGTAAGCAGAAAGTCCATGCGAGAAATGAACAGATCGGAATTCGCACCTATTGGTAGGATCAAAACCCAAGCTAAGATTTCAAGTCCAATATGCCAGAACATTAAACCAGCATGCTCAGGAAGGCTCCAATAGCTTCCGGGGGGGTCATTGTTTTGCGCCGTAGGCGGCGGAGCATCGTGCATTTCCATAGGCGCATCATTGTGCTCGTCACCATGAGCAGCTACCAGAGGAAGGACCTCTAGCAGGAGCGCGGCGGTAGCAAAAGTCAAGACTCGAACTCTCGTCATGTATGCCGACAAAGATGGGACGTTTTTCACAGCGCGAAGCTCCAGAAGTCGGGGAAGGGAGGGGTAGAGAGCTCCAAGCAAGAGGGCACGGCGCGCTTATCAAAAAATGCTCTGGCGAAGCAATGCTGAGAACGGCCAAGCAGCTCGCTGGGAAGAGCACGACGCAGGATGAGGCTGTTCGATCAGATCTATAGTATGCGCCTCGAGGGTTGCGCGGAAGGGCTTTAAGGCCTTTTCTACGTCCGGAACTGTCGGAGACCCTTGTGAGTTGGACAGGGACATCACGAGAGAAGTTTGTCAGCCCGAAGCTGTTTCGATACTTCGCATCAGACCTTTGGATTTGGTGACGTGCAGGGTCGAGTCTCAAAGAGTGGGCCCGGCGCTCGCTTGGCGCTAACTGCCCAGGCGTATTTGCTCCTCTCTCGACTTTCCCATGGGTCATGCCGCCACGCCAGCCTAGCACTGTCGTTGGCCATATCATCATCACTACCACCACTAGCTGTCTACGCACATGAATGCTTTTGTGCGGTGAGACTCTTTACAATCCTTTGCTAATCGCCTTGCTGATGAACTGTTGGACTATGGCTAACCGCACCAGGCATCCGCACCAGACCCTCATTTGGCCATACCTGCTTCGTGCGACACACCTGGGCAAAGAAGGCGGGGGAGCAACGCGTCGGGCCTGGCACTTTTGGGGCTCGGCCGACTGCTACTGGCCGGCTATGTGTTTCTGACCCTTTCGATGTCTGCATCCAAGGGACCCTCAATCCATCAAGCTTTTTGGCGCTTGCCGATTCGCCGGCTGCGAAGCCATTGCGAATTTGCTATATCTCCACGCTTTGTCCGAAAGCCCGCTCGCATTTTTCTCACCGCGATCGACGTCACATTTCGCCAAATCGCAAGCCTTGCCTTTTTAGACCGCGTAGCGGCTTGGCCCATGCATCATCCCGGGCGGGAACACCTCTACGCGCAGACCGCTTGACGATTAAGGGTGGCTTTCTCTCTGCTTAACAACACCTTCCGGTCACTTCCGGATGACGGTTAATGAGTGGAACAACCACGCACATAGAAGGCTTCCATTCCAGCTACTACAAGCTGTCGACGGAATATCGGACGAACCGGCTATGGCTTGGTTGATGTTAGGAAGCAAAAGAGCTATCTTGAGCACTAGTCTCAGGTGTGTTTGAGGTTTGAGGAACGATGATCCAACAAACATGAGATGCCTCGTCCAAAAGCAAAAGAAAAAAGGGCTTTTGTTTCATCAGGCCTTCTGTTTCTTACCATCGTTGACTCATTCCTGGTCTAGAAAGTCAAGACTTGTCTAGCGGCTTTGACGTGCTGCTCCACACCTTGCTTGGGTAATATGTGGTTGCCTACTGCAGTCCATTGGGAATGTGGGTTTTGGGTAGGGCTGATGGCTGCCAGTTGGTCCAGCTGTCTGGTTGTCACCGCTTCGCATACACGGATGCCCTTCCTGTCATGCCACCATCAAGTCTTCATGTGCTTCGAGTAGGTTTTAGCGACTGTTGGGAAATGCTCTAGACCAATCAATCCTCGGGATTCCGATACATCCGAACCCGCCCGCAGTGCGACTACCCGACAGCTATCCTTTCGCTCATCGGTCACCGCAGCCTCCGATGGACAGACATTGGGCGGTGCCCTAAACAAGGCTGTTTTGGTAATCGATCGATCGGCTGTCAGGATTCCTACCTTTACATTAGTCCCCTTGCAACACCAGGATGTTGTGGGTCTGCCGCTTATTCCCAACAATGTTGGGATGGCATGCGTTGCTTCGAAATATTATGACAAGGGCCATTCAGTTTTATATCCGCCTTTAGGCGTGGATTGACTTTTTCCCTTATTCTCGAGGACTTGCATGTTCAGATTAATATACATTCTGACCAAAAAGAGCTATTGTAGGTTCATTGCAAGTGCCGGCATCGGCGGGTTGCCGATGTCTCTTCCTACGAGTATTTCGGCAAGGACCATCCAGAGGAAAGGACAACTTTGTAGCTTTGAGAGGTTTCGTCATCCATTCATTCTGCGCCCCTCTTTGGCAGCATTGCTCCGAGCTCGCAACAAACTCCTAACTCTCCACTTCGGTTTTCCGCATTCAAAAGGGCGGACATGATCGCCTGACCATCCGATTGCATATCCGTTAAACCCGCTCGACCCTGGCGCCAGCCCGCATTGCTTATGACTAGACCCTTAGAATAACCTTACCTCTTGCGTGACCTCCCTCTAATCTCTCAAAAGCCTCTTTATATTGCTCAAGTTCGAATACGCTATCAACTGCGACTTGGCAGTCTTCATCTTCAATTAGAGCCGCGAGCTTCGTTAGCTGCTCCGTATTACCTTCAACGATAAACCATAGACTTTGTAACCCCTCAGCTAATCCAGTCTCTGGCTTCTTTGGTTCGGCTGGTTCGGCGACGCTGATCACCCATCCATTTTCTCCAGCACATTGCCATGCCTTGGTGAGAGTTTGGCCGCCGATGCAATCAAGAACGACATCAAACGCTCTGGCACCCCGGTCTTCATTCACCCAGTCTAACACATCCGTTCTTTTGTAGTCCAGGACTGTATATGCTCCCAGGCTCTTTACGTATTCAATATTGGATGGTCCACAAGTGCCAACCACCTCAGCCCCCGCCAGCTTTGCAAGTTGTACTGCCCAGACGCCCACGCCGCCTGACGCTGCCGTTACCAAGACTCTCTTTCCCTGATTCTTTCCTTGGCCTGGCGCCTGCAGTTTGGCATGAGTGAAGAGTGCTTGCCATGCAGTCAATGCACTGCAGGGTACACTAGCAGCTTCCTCCCAGCTTAGATTCTTCGGTTTGAGAGCAATTTCTCTCTCGTCAGTGACCGTGACCTCCCGTGCGTTACCCTTGCCACTGAATGGAAATGTGAATCCATATACTTCGTCCCCAGGCTTGAAAGCATGAGAGCCTGGAGTAAGAGGAGTGGAGATGACTACGCCAGCCACATCGTAGCCAGGACAAGGGATTTCCAAGGCCTTCGGTTCAGGCCATTCAAGCTCTTCCCTCGTCAGTGCTACTGTTTTAGTTCTGATGAGGTAGAAGGTAGGCGATTGTTCTGGCGTAGGTTCAGGATGTTCAGGGTCGAAGCCAAGGTCTCTGTCTGCGCCAGTTCGGACAAGGGCGCGCATACTGATTGACTGGTAGATACGTAGATAGATGGGTTGGTGTTGGGAAGATGTCAAAAGTACTTGAGGACAAAAAGCGGGGTCAAAATCATGACACCGGAGGCACACAAGCAAGCCGCCTCTATTAAAGTCTCCAACTTCATGTCCTCGTGCAAAAACAATCTCTTTACCGGCTTATTCTACTAAATCCTGGATACACTTGCTTACTCACCCCGCCTTTCTTTGGTGCAAGTGGCTCTCGTGTGCTATGAATTTCGGGCAGTCGGTGACTCGGTAACTTTGGTGGACTTCCCAAAACGTTAGGTCCAACCTGATATACACTACCACCCTGAATAAGCTTTATGTATGTACCCTGAAATTCGCGGGCCGTTTTACGCCCTCGTCTCCTTGCTTGATCAGCCTGAGGGAGAAAAAGGTGGGGGGAATAGTGGTTGTCTAGGTCGAAAAGGGAAGGACTTGTGCATACAAAGTGTCGAGAGTGGGGTTGACACCCCCGCTTGCGTCATGACATGTGTGGGTATCAAAAACGCCATTACCGGTCCTTATGATTTGATTTAGAGTAGCTTCCGCCTTGAATTGATTTTTTGATTGCTCTCGTGTAAGCATTCAAATTGCGCTGGAACAATTACTGTCGTGCAATACAGCAACGCAAGCATTCACTTGGTTATCAAAACATGACTAAAGGCCACCCAGACGCAGACTTGTACCCGGAGGCCACAGCTCTCGCAGGTCATACCGTAAATGCAAGTAACCAAGCACGCCAACTACGTCGACATAATCAATTGACTAAACCTGCCAGGCACACAAAGCAGAGCAACCACTCAAACTCTACGCCGGCTGGTTCTGCCCCTTCGTCCAACGCGTCTGGATCGTCCTCGAAGGAAAAGGCATCCCGTATCAATACATCGAAGTGAACCCCTACCACAAACCCAAATCACTCCTCGAGCTGAACCCAAGGGGCCTAGTTCCCACCTTGCAATACCAAAACAAGCCTCTCTATGAAAGCACCGTCGTCGCCGAGTTCCTCGAAGACGCGTTTCCAGACCATGGGCCGCAGTTACGGCCAGAGGATCCTTATGAGCGGGCCAGAACGAGAATCTGGACAGACTTCATCACAAGCAGAATAATCCCATCGTACCATCGTTTCCTCCAACACCAAGGGCAGCAAGGCCTCCGCGAAAAACAAGCAGAATTCCTAGCCCACCTAAAAGAATTCACGCAAGAAATGCATCCTACAGGTCCATACTTCCTCGGGCAAGACTTCAGTCTGATTGACGCAGTGATCGCGCCATGGACTATACGTCTATGGGTTTTCGATCATTTTAAGGGGGGGTTGGGGATCCCGGGGGAAGGTGAGGGTGGGGATGATGAGGGGGTTTGGCGGAGGTGGAGAGTGTTCCAAAGTGAAATTGAAGGGAGGAAGAGTGTTAGAGAGACGAGCAGTGAGAGGGTGCATCTTTTGCCGATTTATCAGCGGTATGCGGATGATAAGGCACAGAGTGAGATGGCGAAGGCGACGAGGGAGGGAAAGGGTGTGCCGTAGGGTTGGGTAGGGCAGGGATGGAAGCTTGTTTTCCGATATGCGGATGCTCAAGCGGGTTTGGGTTTATCGTAATGTGATGGGTATGTTTTGCATGGTGGCTGGTCGGCATCGCATCTTATACTTATCTGTTTTGAATGAATCGTCTGCATGACATGGCTTAGGGAGCAAATCAGCAGAGCATACTGATATTGCATGTCTCACCGAAGAGTCTTCATGATGAATAAAGCTCTTCTAGGAGGTCTCTTTCATGATATTCATTGGCTGAAATAATAGCAAAAGAAGCGCTATAGACGCCGTTCATATTGATTATTACTCACTTGTAAACAACTAATGGTCAATTACCGGCTTGACCCTTGGCTTGCATCATATTGCTATCAGAAATCATACCATAACATTTCACTGAACATTCAGACCAGATATAAGACAGGCCTATCATGCGAAATACAATATTCAAACCCATATATTGGGCCAAATGATGTGCAAAAAAGATAATCAACACAGAGAATTTGTACTTTAATCGTTCTCCACGCTCCTTGGAGAATTTGTCATTGGGTAT
Source organism: Acrocalymma vagum (assembly GCA_028476805.1). NCBI lineage: Eukaryota > Fungi > Ascomycota > Dothideomycetes > Pleosporales > Acrocalymmaceae > Acrocalymma > Acrocalymma vagum. The sequence goes on from JAQGEP010000051.1 coordinate 20,829, forward strand.
ATAATAGATGGCCTGGATTATAACATCTTGTAAAGTAGTAAATCATGATGCGAATCCAGAAAAGATTAAAAGAGAAAAGAGAGCGCGCCTTTCGATTACCCGTTCTAACGCCTCCTACCGTTGGCCTTTTAGCTACTGAATCGACTTTGGTAATGAGTGCTGAAGGCTTTCCTCGGACGGAGACCAAATCGTACGATTATCTGCCTCCTCACTTACTCAGTATTGTTGAAGTACTCGGTAACGCAGAAAACCACTGTCCTATTGTTTGAGAGGCAAATTCGCGATTTACAGCATGCTCGATGCAATCTAAAATTTTCAAAATCACATTTAATATCAACCACCTAAAAAATACACAAATAAGATAGAGGATACAAAAGTACCATACAATGAACAATAAAACTTTAAGTTATGGGAATATATTTCTCTACCGTCTATCATTCTTATGTATTCTTTATCCCATGCGATACCATGCCATGCCGTCTCAAGGCATGAGAAAGCCATTACTTATCATGCCTTGACATCATCTAGCGTAGGCAAATATTCTCCCGTAAATGGGACCATTTAGGAACCTATCTAATCGCAAAAGGAAATATGAAAAGGTCCGTATGTCAGGGTCTCAGACCTCTGCTACGAATTGTTATCTGACAACCATGTGGTCCCGCGCAGGACCGACGCCTATGTACTTTACCTTGACGCCAATATATTGCTCGATGTATTCGACGTACTTCCTTGCTTGACTGGGAAGGTCGTAGAAGCTCTTGGCGCCAGTAGTCGGCTTCTTCCAACCTGGGAGAGTCTCGTAGTGGACCTCTACCTTTGCGAGCAACTCAGGGTTGGCGGGGAAGCCGTCGAGCGGCTGGCCGTCAATGGAGTATGAAGTTGCGACCTTGATTTCCTCAAAGTGGTCGAGGACATCTAACTTCGTGAGGTTCAAGGATGTGTAGTCATTGCAGGCATGAGAGTGCTTGAGGACAACCAGATCGAGCCATCCGCAGCGGCGCTTGCGACCGGTTGTGACTCCAACCTCGTGACCGACGGATTGAAGTTTCTCGCCAATCTCGTTGAGCTGTTCCGAGGGGAAAGGACCACTGAAAAGGTATTAGTCTTTCACTCTTTCAACACTCTCAGCGTTTGTTCTTACGATCCCACACGAGTGGTGTATGCTTTCACAACGCCAATAACCTCCTTGATGGATCGCCATCCCAGGCTCAGACCTGTGAGAACTCCTCCAAGTCCGGTATTCGACGAAGTCACAAAGGGGTAGGTGCCATAGTCGATATCTAGCATAAGCGCATTGGCGCCTTCAACCAGAATTTTCGAGTTCTTCTCCTTTGCGGAAGCGAGTAGTGGAATTTGGTCAACGACATAATCCTGGAGCTTGACGCGGAGGTCCTACGTACCGCATGTCAGCACTTATGCACAATATTGCGTTCCTTGCATACTTTACCTTGTACTTGGCAATTTCCTCTTCAGGGTCATATTTAAGTAAATCACCGAAGCGCTTCTGGTAACCTTGTGCCATTCTCCTGAATTTCTGCTCAAACACTTCCTCGTCGAAGATGTCGCAGACTCGGAGACCGTTTCGAACCATTTTCGAGCTGTAAGTTGGGCCTAGAAACTTGTCAGCACTTTCTCCCTTCCTTTCATTTGGCTGATGCTGTCCAAAAAAAAAAAAAGAAGCTACTGACCGATGCCCTTTTTGGTGGTACCTATCCCCAAAAGTCAGCCTCGGGAGTGAGTCAAGCAGTCAATAGGGTACCAAACGGACCAATGAAGCTGCTACCCAATTCCACCTCTTCGAGACCATCAACCAGCTGGTGGAGGTCAAAGACCACGTGTGCCCTGTCGGAAATGAATATCCTGCCTTCGGTCTTCAATCCATGCTTCTCCAATGCCTCGAGCTCCTTGAAGAAGGAGGGAACATGGACGACGCATCCGCTTCCAATGACGTTTATGCAGCTGGGGTTGATGAGGCCGGAGGGGAGGATGTGGAAATCGTAGGTGACGCCGTTGACGACAATGGTGTGGCCGGCATTGTTGCCGCCCTGGGCGCGGCAGCACAATTGGGACTCATAGGAGAGGATGTCGACAAGTTTGCCTTTGCCTTCGTCGCCCCATTGGGCGCCGAGGACAACAGTGACGGACATGTTCCGTAGAAGACGAGAGAAGAAGAAGACGAAGACGAAGACAAAAGGAGGGTGGGTCGAGCGGCCGAGGAGTATTTCAACCAAAAGACGCTTGGAATAGGCACGGTACGGGGCAGGCGCGGCGGGAACGCGGACTTGGCCGACTGCGCAGTTTTCAGCGTCAGCCAAAAAGCGTCCAATTAAAAGATTTGCGCGACCGCAGATGTTGCGATGCAGAATTTGGAAGCGCGGACATCGGAGCGCGGGCGGGCGGGGCAGTCAACAAATATGTGCATCCATTGGGCGCAGGACACTGGGCGACTGCACGGCAAGGCTCTCTGGGTGTTGAATTGTTGTTGTTGTTGTTGTTGTTGTTGTTTTTTTCCTTGTACATACACTGGCGCCGCTCTTTAGTAGCCCGCAAACGTTTATTGTGTGTGTGTGTGCGTGAATTGCAGCGTTTTGTCAAGACTATGAATGATGTAGATGGATGAGTGCCCCGCCAAAATTACCCCGCCATGCAGAGGCGAGGCGAGGCGATGTCGCAAATTTCATGCCAGTCATCCGCAGCAATTCACGTCAAAGTAATTGGCAATTCCCCCAGACACATCTATGCATGGATATGTACTCTCGGAGCTGCCCGTCACGATTATATACATACACATATACTATTCTAGCCTTTACAAAGCAAAAGCAGCTACGCCGCTCAGCAGCGCTGCCAATCCCGACACCCACAGCATCTTCTCTGCCATCAACCCGGCTGCTACTCCAGGGAACTCCTCCGGCGTGCCCGTGCTGGTTGGGTTTCCAGTTCCAGTTCCAGTCCCAGTCCCATTCGTTGCCCTGGGAGGAGGAAAGGTGGTTGTAGGAGTGCCTGTCAGGTTCTGTACCTGGATCCACTGCGCTGCAATAGGCTGGCCCAAGCCTGCCGCAGCAACAAAGTTGCTAGTGTTGAAGAAGACCCTGCTCTGGAGCACTTCCTGGAACTGCGCCGGCACGGAAAAGTTGCTGGGCTCCTCAAAGACGATGAATGTGTAAGCATGCGGGCTATCGCCAACTGGAGGATTGGGGCTGCGATATTCTGCCTCCGCTGTATCCGGAAAGGAGAGCGTGCCATCCGAGACGGTGACGCCGGAGACGAGCCAGTGTAGAAGCTCAACGCGCGTTCCGTTCCTGGGCACATCTGAATCGACCATCAAGAGTACGCCGTTGGCCGATCCGTTCTCTGATGCCCTCCATACTGGTGTTGTGATGTTTGGTTGACTTGCGAGCTCTGGGTTCTATTAATCAATCGGTTCCGCGCCTGCACAAGTACAGAGTCAGAGGCTTACCAGCCCTGGGCACCAATTCACCGCTAGGAGAAACATTGTTGGAACCATACGTGACGTTCAAAGTAGTAGACGTCTGGAAAGGAAACCTAGGTGCAGCTGTCGCGCTGACACCAGCTATGAGCGCTCCAAAGCTAAATGTTTTTGTGCTAACCATTGTGTCGAAGCTCGTGGTCGGTATCGCATGGATCAGGAACTCTGTGACTAGGTATGTCTGTATGTACTGTGTAGATGCGAGGGCACTTCGTGTGGGTTCAAGAGAGCAATGGCATACCTAAGTTACTCCAGGTCTTCCTCACTTATATGTACAGTGGCATACCGAGACCTGCATCCATTCGTCAGTTGGGTGGAAGAAAGGTACCATAGAAGGGGCGGAGCATTACGCCACGACCTGCTTGCATGCCGTTCCGCAAGAATATTTGCTCGAGGCATCCAGTAAATTGTACGTCATACGCCTGCTTTTGGTGTTTTGCGCAAGAACTCGCCAATGCTATTGGAGGATTTAGCTGCAGAATGGGCTTGGTAGCGACTCCAGGAGGCCATGAACCGCTTCTCACACCTCGAACGTCTGAACATCTCAGAACTTGCAACGTGCCTAGCTCGTCCCAAGGAATAAGAGAAGACACATAGAACTCCAGCTGAGCAATCTCCACTTGTCCTTTTGCGGTCCCATGCCTGGCTGTTTAAAACTGGGCCATTCGCAGTGGTCGGACGGCCTCATACAAGGGACAAACCCCCATTCATCAAGTCTGCGCAACCGCAACCACAAACACCCTCTGCCCACCAATCCTCGAATTTCCTAAATAATACCCACTACTTCATCCTCCCGTCCTTACCCCCGACCACAAAAACACGTAAGAGTCTTCTTGGCACAATATGGCATACTTTCTTGGCCAGCCACTGGCTGGTAAACAGCTGTTGTCGTTTTCCAAGCTTCAATAGATAATGCCGCCTTCTCGGTAGTTTATGTCAACAAATAGCCTGGATCAAATGCTTCCAAAGAAACCACTAAAAGTAGCTGCATCTTGTCCCCAATAAAAGTGGCCCATAAAAGCACGCGATTTGTGCCATTGGCTAGTCTGATCGCTAAGTTGGCAGGAAGGGATATGTAGACGTCACCATTTACAATGCCTGTCCTGCTTGAGACTGAATGGATTAATTTCCACGTCGTGTCGATGCTACACCTATTAAAGTAAGCCGTACACCTTGTTACTGGTGGAGTTTTGTAATACTATTCACTGGAGAAGATAAAGAAGAACGACATTGCACCCAAGCGTCCACCTATTTGATGTTCTATAGATTTTTCTCTCTTGAGATTCAGCCTCTTCGTCTCGCAGGTCAAAGGAATATCATTCTCGGATGTCCATATCTAAAACAAAATAACAAATCGGTTGTCCTCATACACTCATACCATTCAATGCGTACTCCTTACCAACGCTACAGAGTATTATCGATACTACTACATATATCACCAAGCGAGATAATGTGCCCATCTAGTCATTATACCGATTCCATTATCAATAAGGAAATTAACTTCTAATACGGCACTATATATACCCACAAGGTAAAACTCTTTCCAATTCAACATGGAGCGGAAACACCAGGAACTCCATCCCGTGTCATGCTAGGCGACATATCCGAATGCAATCCAAAGGGAACCAAAAAGTAGGATAAAACCTATTGGGCTCTCCAGTGCTTCAATGCCAAAACGCCTTCACTAGAGTCCCCTAAAACCGCCAGTTGTTAATTGCTCACACAAACACAGTTACATTTTACGAAGGCCGCTTGAATGGATGCGCTTCCGTATTTAATACCCAGTCATCCAGATTCACAGTATTCTCATCTGCGAACAAAAGGTAAAAGTATTTCAACGTCTCGGCAAGCCAGAAACTCTCCATTGTATCGTCGAGCTCGGGGGCTGTCTTGGTGACGTCGTCAATGGCTGAATTTCCATATTTGGCGATTGTATGTGTGTTTACGGCCTCGAACATGCGCCAACCGGCTTCGCGCCAGTGCTGCTCGCCAGTAATACGGTACATGTACCATACGGATTCAATCGCTTCGGGTCTAAAGGTGCAAACAGAAGATTAGCATTTCACACTGTAGAGGATGTGTAAAAGTAGTATATGAGACAGAAAGACTTACCGGAGAATGTAGCTCCTGGACTTGATCTGCGTGACACCAGGAGGTAGTCTTTCCTCCTGGATCCGGTTCTCGACATACTCCTTGTGTGTGAGTGGTGGTTTGGGACTATACAGGACAGGGAAAGACGGTAGCGTGCGGCTAGAACTAGGCAGTGGAACGTCTGGTGGGGCAACCTGCTCGAGAAGGCTTTCGTATTCATCTGCAAGAGGCTTGACTCTCGATGGTAAGCCTTGGGGTATAGTGCTCTTAAGATTCTCCCGTTCCAACGGAGCAGGTGATGGTTCAGGTGTATCATCTTCGAGATCAGCTAGCTGGCGCTTATCCAGAGTGTTAGCATAGACCCTTGGGGTTTCTGTGGCCGCAGCTTCGAACACTGCTTCCACAAGAGAAGTGGGCGGCGCGGTCATAGCAGCTAGCTCCGCTTCATACCAAGCCGATGCAGAGGCGTATTGCACCTTATACTGCTCCAGCTGCTCCTTGTAATTTTCGAGACGGGAATCTGCCCTGGGATCGATGATCTCGTGATACTTGGTCTCATTCCAAGAGCATTCTTTAGCGTTTTGACAAGGCACTGTTATGAATGCTTCAGGCATTATACCGGTAGCTGTCATGTCGTAGGACCATATACAGCCTTCAGTGAGTTTCTTCGCAATCTCTAGGTCTTCTGGGCGATCGAAGATTTTCGCTCCCATACCGAACATACCGCCAGCAAAGCAGGTTAGATGGGCATTTTCACCTTCCAAATCACCAAGCTTAGTTTGATCGCTGACAGAAGGAACGAATAATTTTCCAGAAAAGAGAATGTCGTCTTCATTCGGAAGCATGGGCCGGAATAGAAGGTGTTTCTTCACTGTATCTGCTGATTGTTCGTACATTGTACGATACTTTTCGATCTGACCGCCAAGGAGTAGATATTCTTTCGGCAGGTACTCGTAAGTCGAGTCCGACATTCCGCCAAGCGTGTATTCTTCTGAGCCATATTCGGATGATGTCACAAAGCCTTGGGGAATACACTCTGGAGGTGTCTCCCTTGGCTGTGTGGAACTCTCTGTCTCTGTCTCAGAAACTGCCTCTTCCGGTGCCTCTGGGTCATCAAGATCAAGCTGCCTCTTCTTATGCCCGGGGCCAGGGCGCTGAAGCGCACCTTTGCCGAGACTATCCAACATTGAATGATCTTCTTTTGGTGGTTTCCAAGTAGGATTTGGTCCATTGGGGGAAAGCACGATTGGGTCAGGCAACTTGAGTGGTACGTATTTTTTCCCTCCTGGAGAAAGCTGTTCTGTAGGAGAAGGAGATGGATCTGATTCAGTAAGCGCCGCTGTTTCAATCGTGTCTTCGACTGGCTTGATCGGCTTTTGAGGTGGCAAATCAATATAAACTCTTTTGCATCCGGACGCGTCCAAGTAGGTTGGCCACATTCCCGGAAGTCTCGTATTGTTCTGATATTCCTCAAAATTGTCTGTAATGCGCGCGATTGCGTCATAATATTTTTGTTCCCCAGTAAGCTGAGCAAGCCTAGTGAATTCCATTGATAGTGAACCGATTTCAGCAAGAACTACACGATTACTGGCGCGGTGCTTTTGTGAGGCAAATTCACTTGAGTAAGTTAGTAAGAGCTGCTAGGCAACTATATAAAATGACTTACGGTCTCCAGAAGTAATATGTCTGTGGCATCCGGTTAGGAGTATCGAAAGCGCTGATGAGAATTTCCGCTAGCTCTACAGCCTTTTCGAGTAGGTTTTTATGAACCTTCCCGCTTATGTCATAAGCCGCTATAAACCCTCCGAGGTACCTAATGGTTGTTTCGAACAAAGGGATATCAGCCCTCTCAGTTGTCGTGAAATCCAACTTGTCCACTGCTTTCACAGCTTGTTCGAATTCTTCCTTCATATCCATGATCCAGAGTGTATCCAAACTATCCACAAGGGTAGCGCCCCAGCCAGCAAATGGATTCCTAAATTTACCAGATACCGGCGATAATTCATCTTGCAACCACGCATATTGCCTGTAGCCATCCCACGAGCGCTTAAAGGCACTTTTGATCGTGGTCAACTTCGCTTCACGATCTGCTTTCGCCGCAGCGGATTCCGGCTTGAAGGCGAATTGAATCTTCGGAATCGGTTTCGGCTTGCCCGATGGCAACTTTATGAGGGACTCCGTAGGAATGGGGAAGAATTGGCTCTGCTTCTGCCAATGGATCACCTCAATGCTCGCCGGTAAAGGTGTAACTTCCACTCGATCCTCTCCAACCTGGGCATTCTCATCTTGAGGGCTAGGCGGCGCAACATTCGATGAATTAGCCACTTCACTAGTGACTGCTGCTCCCGCTGCCGTGGGCGAGGGTTTTGGCTTCGAACCATCTTCGGCAGTATTTTTCGGTGGCGGAGGCGCTACAGGCGGGACTTTGTGGTTGATGGGCGTTGGAATGGGTGGAGGCGTTTCTAGGGCTTGTCGGCTTTTCGCTGCTGGAATGTCGACCTCAAATTTCTTTGTATCTTTGGCGACTTGCGGGGGCGGATTCCAATTCAATTGTGGTTGATTCCTCCAGCCGTCCGCTTTGGCGGCAACCTCTCTCCATGATGTTCCAGAGCTCCCAAATCTGTACAGCGCAAAAACTATCATGAGGGCAAACACTAGGAACACGCGATATCTGCGGTATCGAAACATGGTGAAGAGGATGGTCGTTGAGGAGCCGTCGCGTGCGCGGGGGTCGATGGGTTGTATCGAACGAAGGAGCGACGAAGGATAAGGAGGACACTACGTCGAGTCTGCCATCTGTGGAAAGAGAAAGAGAGCGTGGAAAGAGAGCTCGTATGTGAGAAGCGCGTCAAAGGGTGGCCAGGAGAAGATGCGCAGATGTGTTAACATTAACACTTGCACAGGTCCACGGGCTTGGCTCGGAAAGGGTCTCGAATGCTATGCACAAGCCACGGACGGATACTCGGCTCGCACCTTGTTGTGACCAGAAGGGAGCTTGAGACAGAGGGCGCGGTGGCTTAATATGCCTTTGCATTGGACAAGAGAATTTCTGGAGTCTCAATTGTCAGCCCCTCCTGCGAACGCCACGGTTGCATTCCAGATTCCCATAGCCAGTTTAAATGTTCCTCGGATGTTTTGTTGCCAGCAAAGGGTTCGCATTCCCCCGTTCCCCGCAAATCAGCCAATGCACGCATCAAGTTCTGTCCCGCTTCGGCCTAGTTGGCCGTCCTAAACTTAAGCTTATTACATCCTGGCTAAATTCAGGCACATGATGAACGTGGAGATATTAATTGCGATATTATTCGGCATTGGATCGGGCCGGGTACTATACATTGCCAGTATCTAAAAGCTGAAAGGACAGCACCTTCCCATCTTTATTCAAGTACTTTTCCGTCACGCCCACTGCCTCTGGAGACCGCCTCGTGATATCCCACGATTCTTGTTGCTTCTCATGTCACATCGAACCTCGCCCAATCATTGCCCTTCGCCAGGTTCTGGTTGTCGTCCCTGCGGCAAAGAGGGTTAGCGACTATCGACATGAATATTTGATTATTTTCTTACCATTTGCCGAGCTTTGAGCATCTCGTCACACAAAAGCAGATTGGATGCAATGCCAGTACTCGACGCAATGCAGTTGCGGAGGACGCGGAACGAGTCGTAAACGCCTTCTTGCATTGGGTCCATCGCTTCTCCAGTCGCGAGGTTGAGACCAACTACGTTGCCTTCGGCATACTCATCTTGCAAAGCAGCAACTGATATTCGTTAGCTAGATGAATGGCTAGTCAAAAAGTAACTCACGAGAATCCTGGATGTCGTGACCGGAATTCGCCGCCAGAGTCTTAGGGATAACAAGCAATGCATCTGCAAAAGCCGTTACGCCCCATTTTGCCTTTCCCTTCACTGTTTTCCTGAACTTTTCGCTCGCGAGGTGAGCAGCACAGGCAACCTGGAAGGCACCACCACCAGGGACGACGCTCTTGTCTACAATCATGTTATAGACACTCCTCAACCCATCTCGTACAGCGTCCTTGATTTGAGCGATTGTGTGCCCATTTGGCCCCTTAATGAGAAGAGTTACAGATTTAGGCTCCTTTACATCCTCCTACATGCCATTAGACTTATGTTTTGACTCAAATAGTGAGGTTAACTTACAACAAAGGTATATTTTTCCTCCCCAAGTGTGTGTTCGTACACCTGTCCGGCCCAGCCGAGCACATCCGGCGTCAGATCATCAACGCTGTTTTGTGCAGTACCACCACAAATGAGCTGGAGACGCTCCATATTCCTCCTTTTTGCTCTCCTCAGCGCAAAAATGCCATTCTTGACTAGCACGTCCAAACTGAGAGGATCGATACCCTTTTGGTTTATTATCACGAAGCCCTTCTTAGAATCGTCACCGCACACCTCTTTCTTTAGCTCCACAATCTTCCTCAGCTTCTCGTCTACGAACCGACGCTCGCTTTCTACAAGCTTTTCTCTCTGTTCTGCGCTAGAGTAGTAGAAGCCAGAATTAATCTCAGACTTCTCATACTCTAGACTCACATTCAGAGTAAGGATATATGCATTCTCTACTCTCTTGGGCATATCTGGATGCCTGGCACCATGATCCAGAGCAAGGCCTCGGATGAGTTGGGTATCGGCGGCAGTGCGATGTTGCATGGTCATGATTTCTACCATATGGAGATCGGGCTTCGCAGGTGGTTGATAGATAGCGAGTACTGCATCCACAATGTCAGGAGTCAGTTGCTCGGCAAGCGTGCTGTCGAGTTTTGTTGATAATGAAGACCGAGCTACGGAAAGCAGAAGCTCTCGGTCGACCTCCTTCTGTAGCTTGAACTCATCAAGAAACTATAAAGAAAGCGTGGTCAGTTCTCTCCGTTCTGTGTTGGGATGAGTGCAACTAACTTTGAGCGCCTCCGTTTTAGCGATCTCATAGCCATCTGTTATCACCCTCGGGTGAAGGCCCTCAGCGATATACCTATCGGCTTGCTTCAACAGTTCGCCAACCAAAAGTACTACTGATGTTGTTCCATCTCCAGTAATATCGTCTTGTGCTGTAGCAGCTCGCGCAATCATGACCTGCATCGTCTCAGTATAGTGTAGAGGAGGCTCATAAAGGATGACATACGGCGGTGGGGTTTTGGATTTGCTATGGTAGAGTTAGCTTCGCAATGAACATTCCGTGTATGGGATACAAACCATTTCTTTTAGCAAGACACTTCCATCCTTTGTGAGTTTGATCTGTTCCACTCTATCAGCCAAAGCTTCCCCAGCAGCAAATAAATCTACATACACCTCCGGCACCATCTACAAGCCTTTTTAAGAATTAGCAAACAGTTCGGGATACTGTGGGGTGCCTTCTCACATCTTGAGAGTTCCGCGGGGTCCAAGGTTCGAAGACAGAACCTGATTTTAATAAGAATAAGCCAAAATTATCATGTTCCGAGCCTCTAAATACCTGTTGCAGACCTTCACCAGCTGATATATTCACTCGGAGAGCTTCCCCGCGCCTCTGTTTCTCTATTAGCCTGGCGTCAGAGCTCGAAATCGTAATAACTAACCCTCGACTCCGCCTTGGGGTTGAGAAGTTGTGCAGCAGACATGATGAACAGAAGCCTATTCCGGGTATATGTAGTGTAGCAAAAGAAAGTAGAGCAGCGTCGTGGGGCAACTGCTGAATGTTTTCGCGAGTGCCTGTCGCGTCCCTCCCAAAGATTTGTCGCCGGCTGGAACAATGATTCGCCGGACGCTAAGACCTCGAACATCGAACTTTTTTTCAATCCAAAGCTCCCACATTGAGTATCCTCTGTCGCACCCCTCCCCCTTCTCAATTCGCCCGCAATTACGCAAATATCCTGCAGATTCTTTTGCCCAGGTCAGGTTCCAGGCTCGGCGACTTACATTATGTCGATCGATTACCTCCTGCACGAGAGCCCTATCGGCTATGCTGTATGTTGCAAAAGCCAGCTTTGCGCGCACGCTACAGCTGCTAATATCCTCTTCACAGGTCTTCAAAGTCTTATTGCAGCCGGAGACAATTGGAAACCGCCTGAAAGAAGTGCAGGCAGCTGTTCAGGACCTGGACAAATTCGGAAAAACTGTTGAGCTTGTTGGCCTGGCACCATTTCAAGGCACTCAAGGTACGAATTCTGCGCACTCTGGCAAAGGATCGCGAAATGACTGCATTTGGTTATAAGATTCTATATTGACAATTCCGCTTTGTTAGATGCACTGCAAGAGATCAACGATGTCAGTGAGGGTATACTGTCTGACTTCCTTCGCGCAACTCTCGAAACCAATCTGCCGAAAGCTGGAAAGAAGAAGACCGTCACACTTGGTGTCAGTGAAAAGAATTTGGCTGGTAGCATTAAAGGTGCATTTCCCAACATTTCCTGCGAAACGAGCGACACTTCCGAAGTGGTAGCTGATCTGCTCCGTGGCCTTCGTCAACACTCGAGTAAACTTATCAAGAAGCTTCAACCTGGCGATATTGACCGGTCCATTCTTGGTCTTGGTCACGCATATTCCAGAGCCAAGGTCAAGTTCAGTGTCCAGAAGCAGGACAACCACATCATTCAAGCAATTGCAACCCTGGATCAGATCGACAAGGATGTACGTTTTCACCAAGAAATGTTCCCATCCGCCGAGCTAACATGAATATAGCTGAACCAATTCTGCATGCGCTTGCGTGAAAACTATGGATGGCATTTCCCTGAATTGTCTAAGATTGTTTCCAACAACGATCAGTATGCCAAAGTGGTTCTCGAAATTGGCAACAAGTCTCGCCTGACAGAGGATGATCTGCATGACCTTGCTGCTGTTGTTGATGACGATGAAGGGGTTGCTCAAGCTATCATCAAAGCGGCCCGCACTAGCATGGGTCGTGACCTCTCCGAATCTGACATGGAGATTGTCATGGCCTTTGCCAAACGCACCGCATCACTGGCTGCGTACCGTAGACAGCTAGCAAACTACCTTTCGAGTAGGATGAACCAAGTTGCTCCCAATCTTGCTGCCCTCATCGGCGATACTGTTGGCGCGCGTTTGATCTCTAAGGCAGGATCTCTCACCAACTTGTCAAAGTATCCCGCCTCCACTGTCCAGATTCTCGGTGCTGAGAAGGCTCTTTTCCGAGCGTAAGTGATATCTATATTTCAACTGATACCATTTCTAATTTAATTGCAGTCTCAAAACCAAGGGTAACACCCCGAAGTATGGTCTCATTTATCATTCATCCTTCATTGGCAAGACTGGCGCCAAGTCAAAAGGCAGGATATCCCGCTTCTTGGCCAACAAGTGCTCTATCGCCTCCAGGATCGACAACTTTTCTGAGACACCTACTTCTAAATTTGGCGAGGCATTGAAGCGACAAGTTGAGGAGCGCATCGAGTTTTACAACAGCGGTGCGCCTCCTTCGAAGAACTCTGCGGTTATGAAAGCTGCCATGGACCAGGTCATGGCTGATATCCAGGTCGAGGACCCAACTGCTGGAGGTGCTGAGGATGTAGTAATGGCTGACGGCATTACCGGAAAGGCCACCGAGCAGACAATTCGCAAAGAAAAGAAGGAAAAGAAGAAGGATAAGAAATCCAAAAACACTGAAAATGACGAAGACGAAGCTGCTGCTGCCAAGAAATCGAAGAAGGACAAGAAGAGGAAACACGCCGATGATGAAGATGGTGAGAGCAAGAAGAAGAAGAAGAAGAAGAGCAAGGCATAGAGTACTCACCCTATCCATGCGAAACTCATGTGTAGTTACTGTATCTCATCCTCCATCTCCTCGATCGAGGCGTTGTGACGGAACGGTGTTCATGGGCGTTTCTGAACGGGACGGCGTGTGGGTTTTCTTTCTTCCAAAGGCAGCTCTTCTGGGGCCAGGCGTTTCAGGTTTCAGGATGCATTGCGCAAGTTTTGCTTTGCGCACAACATGCAAGTGGTAAAATATGAGTTTCGCATACATTTTCATACCACAGCTCATTCTCTTAAACTCAATACAAAAGCGATTTACGAGCGTAATACTTACTCTTCCAAAATTAATCGTTTGTGTAAGAGGCCAGCAATCTAAAATTGGCCTAGGGATATTAGTCGCTTATTCCCGGGCCACGAAATGTTTGCCCATGATTTGCAACGTGACATGCTTTCGCATGAGCTGTGGCAAGTACAATCGGGTATGACATCCACTTACGAAAGGTATGAAAATTTAACTAATGGGAAGCTGTAGGTATGTATAAAGGGCTGGAGTATGTAGGTAGCAATAGACATCAAGCGGGCTTGCTATTTCAAGCTTTAGTTCATGCAGCCGCTTCTGGAATGGCGGCTGAAGTGATCGTAGCGCACTGGCCAATCATCAGCCACATGCGCCTGGGGACATGGATAGACGGGTGTGTTTAACACGACCGACATAACCGCTCTGGCTAAAGAGGACAAAAGCACATCACGGTGACTGTAGAGAGTATATACACTGGCTCCTTGGTCCTTGCACAGCAGCGAGTGAGGCAGGTCAAAAGCTGGATATCAGCAATCAAGATCAGGCGGCTAATGCGGCGCATCGTACGGGGTCGGATCTCTGATCGGAAGAACAGGCTCTGTCTGTGGCTGGAGACAATCTCTTAGGGCGGATCTTCTCGATGAGGAAAGCGACCATCTCTGATGCTCCCATTTTCGGAGAAGACGTGTGACTTGACCCTGAGCAGAGACAGGCACAGCACAGCAGCAATTGCTGCATGCTTCCACACGGTACGCATGACGCTTCATGCTATTGTCCGAGGAGTCTGGCTGTGAGCATCTCTCGAGGGGCCCCCTTTGCGTGTTTGTGTTTTCCGTGGGCGTGAAGGTTTCATCATCTGACAAGAGTGATATGCCCAGCTGGCCTGGCCCAGCAAGCAGAAGCTTCGGCTCCTCCCCAGCTTTCACGCCAGAAGCCCGCGTGTGCCCAGCACCAGCACCAGCACCAGCACCAGGAGCACACGCTCCTCTCGCTCTCGCTCTCTGTCTGCTCTGGCGTAAACTGATTTTCTACCTAGGGCTGTCGTAACCCAGCACTGGCCCGCTAATGTCCCAAATCGCCTTTTCGCACTTCATACTTGAAGCCCCCCTTCAGCACCTCCACGCGTCCACCTCTCTTTCTCCCCTCTTCTTTTCTCTTTTCCTGTACATTTCTACTACGGCTCAACCCACGGATTCATCGATTTTGGCCCGTCTGCACCGGCTGCCATCAAACTGTTGATAACGCCTGAAACTGCGTGTTCGTCTCCGTGCACACGTCTATCTAAAAGCCCCTGTCCATCTCGCGTACCCGCTGCACATCGACTTTGGTGTTCTCGACGCCCGTCGTCGTGCTGCCCCGTCCGCGACTTTTGGTGTTGAAGTTTCGCCAGCCGCACCACCTGCAGCCTGCCACACACCACCCATATCTACCCGCTGTCCGCTGGCCGACAATACCATAGCCCCCTAATTAGTCGTCGACTTGCTGCATACATTTTCTATTTGCGACTTGTGCTCCGCTGGCAGCACGCGCCTTGGAAACGCCGCCACGGCTTCTTTTCGGGGTCGACTAGTTTTGGTGTTGGTGCCGCAATGGAGATTGAAGGTGCTTCCTCGCCTGGAAGTCTGAGTTCCCCCCCGCATTCGCCTGAGCAGGGCACGCCCAATTCCACGGCGCGAGTAAACAGTGGTGTTGGTGTTGCAAATACTAGCACGCCAACCCCTGCAGCTACAACCCCAGCGCCCAGACTGACCGCCTCTGGCCAACCACGCAAGAAGCCTGGACCTAAGCCAAAACCAAAAGACCCTAATGCAATAGAGGAGAAAAAGGTCAGGAAGCCTCGCAAGCCTACAGAGCCCAAGGATCCAGCTACCGCTCCAGCACCCCGCAAGAGGAGGACAAAAGCATCCCTAGAGGCTCAAAATGCTGCCACTATTGCTGCTGCAGCGGCTGTAGCCGCAGCACCACCACCAGCTCCTACGCCAGCGCCGGCACCCGTAAAAGAAGAGAGTGCTCCTGTGCAGCAGTCAACTGCTCCACAGACTGCTCAAGCAAGGCCTAATGATGTAGCATCCGTCCTCCAGACAGAGAAGCCCTCTGGCGTTACGCAGGTTCCTCGCGTGTTGAGCAACCCAGAGCCCTCCTTACACAGCAACCCAAATCTTTCTCACATCAATGTTGCGCCCACGACTCCCCGGCCCGCGAGCTCGGGACAGCGGTATGATCCAATTCGAGGTGGCATGTTTGAATCGAAGCCCCAGGCTTCCAGTGTGCCACCGCCCATCTCGCCGCCTCTCAATCGCGCGAGCGCATCGCCGTCCATTACAAGTTTGATTGATCCACCCTCTGCTGCCAATACCACGTACAGGCAAACAGTAGGGCTGCAACAGACCGCCCCGTCCGTGACGTCTGCCCCGGTGTCGCCTGCCGTGCCAACGGCACGCCCTGGGTCGCTCCTTCCCACTACAGACAGCCAGCCACAGCAGATGCAGCATACACTCCAGTCTCGCCTCACGACATCTACAGGCCCCATTCCCATGGAAATTGACTCTGAGCCTGCTCCCAAAACCTCTGTTGCAATGAAGAAGTCAGATTCTACCGCAGGTACTCCCGCAAACTCGAATGCACCAACTCCACCTGTAAAGCCTGCTCGCCAAAAGGAAGCCCCGCCACCTTTACCCACTGGTAGCGGGCTTTTGTCTGGAACGCCGTTCGGACCTGTTGCAGGCACCAATGGTTCGTCTGAGCCAACTGGTGTCAATATTTGGATCACCATTCCTCTCAAAGGCCGCGAAAATGTGACCCTCAACTTCGCACAAGAGGTAGAGAAACGATATGGCTTCGCAGCACTCCACCCCCGTATTGCGGCTCGCAAGGAACGCCAGCGCCAGATCACAGCTGCCGGTGCAGCCCTCGAGAAGGCCGCAGGTACAGGATCAGCCGACGACATGTCTCTCGATCTTTCAGAGCCTGAAAGCAACGCAGAAATGGGAGGGATGGATGATGAGGCGTCTGCCGGTGGAAACGGCGTCAAGAAGAGGCGAAAGAGGAAGCAAGAGGACTATGACAAGGATGATGACTTCATTGACGACACAGAGCTCGCATGGGAGCAACAAGCGCTCATGGCGAAAGACGGTTTCTTTGTTTACAGCGGACCATTGGTCACCGAGGAGAAGCCCACCGTGGAGAGGTATTTTGCCAGTGCATGCTTTTATCACAGAACTTTGCTAATATTGATTCTAGGGCTGATGGCACTGTAAGGCGCGGCCGTGGTCGCGGCCGCGGTGGTACAGTCAGAGGAGAGACATCAGGAAGAGGCAGAGGACGTGGCGGTGGTCCCGGTTCTCGCGGTGGTTCCACTGTCCGCAAGCCACGCGTGACCAAGGCCGACCGAGCTATGATGGAGCAAGAGAAGCTTGAGCGCGAGAAGCTCGCAGCAACAATTGCCGCCAAGCAGCCAATTACCGGATACGCTGGCGCTTCCGGAGCCATGTAAGACAATGCCAGTGTGCACTATTTGAGGAGTTTTCCAACGAAAGTGTTCTTTCAACACCCCTGTATTAGATTTAGTTATTGTACCAGTACATCCAGCGAATTGTCTTGTGGAAGTGGTTACGGGCGGCTTTCCCTCTGATTACGGCGTTTTCAAGGTGCAAATAGGTCCTCACATGGGCCGTGTCGGTAAACTATTGTGAAATATTTTTCTGTTGGATCAGTGAGGCTATCATGAGCTGGTAGCTGCGCGCTCCCAGCATTATTTAAATTAGATATACAGCAATATTCCCTGGTTTATATTTTGGTTCCTTGATTGTATTCCCTACTTTTTGAGGAGATATCGTGGGCATCTTAGCACCGTGAATTGCGTATAGAATGACTTATGAGATCTTAATGGAAAGCACACACATGCTCTAATGATACCTCAATATGACCAACAAGACTGGAATCTTATGCACCTGCAACTTACATAGAGACAACACCAGAAAAGGGCAAACTGTTATCTGACTTTGCCTATCTAATTTCTCCTTCACTTTTCTTTTAACTGGTCAGTGGCTTTCACTTTTGCAACAGGGCATTGCATCCTACATTGCTTCCTTTGCTTCTGTCTTGCTGATCACTAAGCTCCGCCTTGTGAACAGACCTCTGCTATCGAGTTTTGGTGACCGCGAGTCTGGCACCTTCACCTTCTGTCGTCCCTTCCTTTTGCGACGGTCGCGATCCGCAACACGCAAATGAGCCGATAGTCAGTTCATAAATCCTGAGGACTATCAAATTCTCCTTTTCTCCAATACTCCCCTGATCTACGAGACACTCATCGACCTGGTTATCAGAGAAAGCTCGCCTCGAGAATAGCCGAAGAGAATATTATCTTTCCGATCTCTACCGATCTCAGCCCTTGTGAACCACACAAACAACATGGTCAACTTACCAGTCAAAGTTCGAGACATGATAAGCGCGAGGTCCCTCAAGTTCTACGATGGAACTTATGTATGGAATGGCAATGGTTTCAAGGATGAGAACGGTGGTACGTGAGCGGCCCAGCTAGCTGCCTTACTTCTAAAACGTGCAACTGAATCTTGATGATTAGTGTACCGAGAATTTGACAGTCTTGATCCTGAAGCCTCACCGCCTACGCCACTTCCTCCGCTGGATCTCAGTGATGAGGAAGGTGAAAACGAGGACGAGCAGACAACCTTCAATAGCAAGAGCAATTGGCTCGTTAGGGCAGTGAGAACTAGGACTGAATATAAGGCGGGAGAACTTGCGCCATCGCATAGTCCTCACAGATCGGAAGCCGAGAATGATGACATGCACAATAATGAAGAGATTTCTCTATCACTACCTGAAGAAGCTGCACTCGGCGGTCACAGCTTGATGCCAGCCGAGTATGGTGAGTATTAATAGCTTTGTGCCGCAACAATGGTGCTGCTAACATATGTTTTCAGATAAAGCAGCGATGTTCAGTTCACCACTGACTGACTGTCCGACTGATTTGTCCGATTGGGATGTTATTGACCGGGTACCTACCTATATTTACAACTATTTTGCGCTTATATACATACTTACCACCATGCAGGTTAAGAGCCCTTCCCCATACCCAGCCAAGACAAGCAAAAGGAAAAAACAGAGCGATGATTCTGACGAAGACTACGTGCCCGAGAATGAGAGAAAGAAAAAGGCTCCCAAAAAGAAGCGCCAGAATCATCCGAAACAGCCCCCCCGACGTCTCACGAAGACTAGATAGGTATCAGAAACGGCAGCTCGTAAAGCTTGTCGCCTTAATTTATCCTGAGACATACAACAGCCGCCTAGCATAGCTTTCCGGCCACAAAAAAGTCACAAAATCTCAATTTTGGGTTCAGGAGTGCTGGTCACGCGCCACTTGATCATGCAGGTTCGGTGGCGTGAAGTAGTACGACTGTGAGCTCGCTTAAGAAAGGAAATTTGGTTCTGAGAGTTTAATGAGGTCATCGGCGTTCGACGTGGATGCTAATAATTAAGACTTGCTATTGGATTTTGCGAGGGGGAAAAGCAAGTGACTGGCTACCTATTACGATTTGATTTCTGCATCGATACCTCAAATTCGGAGTTCGGAGGCTAAAGTCCATAATTGATCTGAGCAACCTTTTACTATTAGGAAAATTGATTTGTTCTCCTTATTCACTGACTCTTTACAACATCGGTCATGAGCCAATCCATATCTTCACAACTGGAAGTTCGTCGAATTTTATCCATCCAGAATTTTCGATCCCATAATGCCTTCATGCAAAGCGCAACTCTTGGTGATGTCCTACCAACGCCAATATGGGTATTGTACATACTACCTTCTTGTTATGATATAATACAGGCCTTTCTTTCCGCAATTAAAATGGCATTTTTCTTTACGAGAAGCGAACCTTCATCCTCCACTCGTCCAACTTCGCCGCAAGCCAGCTCTTCGATGGCGCCCGCTCAATCTCTTCCATCAATTTGTCATAATGTTCTGGATTTGATGACGGTTTGAACACCTCCTGTGAGAGGGGATATTTCTTGCTGTACCGGTTCTCAAGAAGCGAGTAAAGGGCATTGATTTGCGCTTGTTCGAGTTGCGGCGAGCGGGGTTTGCTGGCTGCAGTTGACGAGGGCGAAGACGCAGTGGATTTCGATTTGGACTTGGATTCGGCTTCTTCAAGGGGCGTGGGTTTGAGCCCGAATGGTATGCCACGATGTTCAATTGCCCTAGTGAAGGGGAGGTTTGGGCGGAGTGCGTCCTTGGGCCACAGTGCGACTAGGCGCGTGTAGTGTTTGAGAATCTGGTGCAGTCAGCAATTGCGTGCATCAGGATGCTGTCGGGAGCGAGTGCGTGCGTACTGGAGCCGACATGATCGTACGTGTGTAATGTGACGTGAGGTTTAAGTGTTGAGTACTGCCTCCGCCCGGGTTTGCGCGTCGCCTGGTGCCCCAAAAAGTCGATGATGCGAGATGTGCTATCTAGGTACTAGTAAAGCGGTCGGCCACTAAGCCTGGAATGATACATGGATAAGCCCCTGCCTGTTGTGTGGCGCAAAACGTGATCTTGGGAACGGGGCTGAGCAAGCGCTTCCAGGCGGTTCCCCAAGACGGACTCACGAAACACAAGTCAACGGACGACCTAACAGCCCCGATCCCGCCTGACTCCCACACGAGACATCCTTACTTTGCCTGGACTCCTCTTCGCTCGCTTCTTTCTCTTCTCCTTACCTCTCTCTTTCTACTCATACACTTGTTAAACCGCACTTCGGCGCCATAATGCCTTCTCAGCGCTATGAGCGGGTACGTATCCGCATCAGCCCCCTTCCCTACATCATACGACCTTAGACGGTCTTCCACGACCCCCTAATTCGCCAGCAGAGTACTAACGATACTGTCTATAGGTAGCGGATCACGATGAGGACGAGTCTCCAGTCAACTCTCGACCATCTCAACCATTCCCCATTCCTGCCTCGCCACCTCCCTCCTTCCACAGCCGCGCCTCATCACCCTCGGGCGGCGCATCACGGCGTCTTCTCTCAGATGACCCCCTCACCGAGGATGCAGACCGGACACTTGCAGACACTTTCGAATCCGACTCAGAGGACGACGATGATGATGGACGGGACGATCGGCAGAGGTTGATGCGGGGAAATCCGGAAACAGCACAACAGAGTGGGAATGGCAGCTCGGACGACGACGATGTCCGAATGGGCGTTCAGCGGAGGGTTACATCACTACCTGTTTTCAATACCCAGGCACCAAGCAGCGGAAGGATATACGGTGGCGGACAGAATGACGGTGTCTTTGCAAACCTGAGTGCGAAACCCACAAGGGGTGAGGACTTGGAGGAGAAGCCTCCGGTACGTTACATTCCTTTCATTTATTGTGATATACAGCATGAATACTAACAATCATCTGTAGACATATGAACAAGCTGCCGCAGATGCCACTCCGCCGTACTGGGAAACCACGATTCTCGCACCAGGCACGTTTGGTGATGAAGTCTTCGTTGAAGGACTCCCTGTTGGTTCCGTCTTCAGTTTTGTTTGGAATGCGATGATATCCATGTCATTTCAACTTGTTGGTTTCCTCCTTACCTACCTACTCCACACAACTCACGCTGCCAAAAACGGATCTCGCGCTGGTCTTGGTATCACATTAGTCCAATACGGGTTTGGTATGAGGAATGTTGCATCGCTATCACCCAGTAACGACAATCCAGGCCAGGGGTTCGAGGGAACTGTGCCGTCAGACCCGAACTCCCACGATTTTGATCCGGATGCCGTAAACGCTGCCAACGGAGGCCAGGACATGACACCTGCAAGTTCAGGAATCAGTACGAGTGATTGGATGGCTTATGCCCTGATGATTGTTGGTTGGTTCATTCTCATCAAGAGTGTTTCAGACTTTATCAGGGCAAGGAGGCACGAGCAGCTTGTACTGCAAAGTCCCGACCGAGGTCTTGGCGTGGCTGTGGTCGCCGAGGGCGAGAGCCCTGAGAGGAGTGTGTGATTCCTATCTCCTCGTTTCATTAAAAACTTTCAAAACATGGCATCTTTGGATTTACGATCCATTCTTCGTACTTGAATATAGGATTAGGGATTTGAGTGGAGTTGAAACGGCAATACCGGGCGGTCTGATCGACCTTTTCTCCTTGGGATGATTATTGGTGGTAGGGCGACAAGAGATGAAAGGCACAAAGCCATTTTCATGGGATTGATTCCCCCTATACATAGGCACGAAATTTCTTTACGTTCATAGCGATTCTACTTTTTTTGGTATCGGAGAAGGGGTTTTGAATACCAGTATGTTTCCGACGCAAGCTTTGCTCTTTATATGGTGTATTCAAGTGAAGGTGATATCATTATATACGACTGCCTCCTTTATGTTGCTACCTCCCAAGAAGATTATGACAGTCCAGCTGTTGCCCCAGATGTTCGTGATGTGTATTGGTGCGAAACGTCGTTTCCACGGTATTGTGGTACAATGTAGGGGCGAATGTCCGTAATGCATGTACTACTAATCCTCATTTCCACTCAACATGAGTTGAAGTCCGCAGACAAAACTGTGCCACTGGTAAAATAACGACAACTAAACGTAATAAAAGGCATAGCATATGGAGAGTCAGAGCGCTAAAGTGAGCAATTGGCCTATAGATGGGTGAGTATCCGGTCGAGTATCGTGAACACGACACTCCCCGCTCAGGAGAGCTTTGAGGACGGAGGAAAACACGACGGCGTTTTAGATACTTGCTTTCCCGAGTATGTGCAATGATATTAAATTCATTGACAAATTTGAATGAATAAAAATGGGTAGGAGTATCTTACACTAAGAGTGGTGTTTCAAAGTGACACAGGAGCCCTCGTGTCCACGCCATTTGACCAAGCAAATACACACAACCAGGAACAAAGCCACCACATATCATCATCATCGAGTCATCACGCACAATCTTCCCAGTCACAAAGCCCCTCCCACTTCTCCCCAGCCCTCACTTATGCCGTCCTCACACCAAACATTACCTTGCCTTCCACAGAAAACAAAGTCCACCACCCTTAGCGCACCTGCACCCCATATTCCAGCCATGTCTCCACCCCCCTTTGCCTCTTGGCTTCCCTGGTCGCTCAAAATAAACTTAAACTAGTGACATGACCAGAACGCAAGGGTGTTAATCCCTAAGCAAACTTCAATTCTGGGTTTTCTTGTGATTCACCCCACTTTCGCCCTTTGTAGTACGTGTGAGTGCAGTTTGCCTAGAAAGTAATTTACGTGCGGAGTTGGGAGCTCCTGCCCCTAGGCATGGATGCGTAAAGCCACTTATGAATGTGAAATAAGTCTGGAATTGGTGTCAGGGTTGACCTGCATGAAACTTATTAATTCCTGCTACAGAGTGGGAAGAAGCAATGTCACTGCAGAAGCTGGCGTTTGGAGAAGTCATGACCTGACGCTTGAAGTTGGGAAACCGTTGCGATCCGAGGAGAAACAAATGTTCGGGTGACTACAACTAGACAGAATTGCGACGTCTATTATTCTCAAGCAGCCTGTTCAAGGTTTCTCATACGTAATGGAGATCAACAAATACGATTACAAAGCCTGTGGGTATTTTCTTGTGGAAGTTCTCAGGTAATAATGATACCTTTTGGATACAATTGCAAGATTAATTCGAAACTTTATTCAAGGGGGTATATGCAAAGCTCTCCATTCTGCGTATATGTAGTCCTAAATATGTCTGTTCTTTATATGGAGTATCGGAACCTTGGGCTGTCGTCACCAAGTTCGGCAATGTCTTCATCGCTCATTCCAGAGATTAAATGGTCTTCTTCACCCTTCTCACGTCGAGAGTTTACCGTAGAGAATGTAGCCCACATTACCGCGTAGACAGCAA
Organism: Acrocalymma vagum; assembly: GCA_028476805.1. Taxonomy (NCBI): domain Eukaryota; kingdom Fungi; phylum Ascomycota; class Dothideomycetes; order Pleosporales; family Acrocalymmaceae; genus Acrocalymma; species Acrocalymma vagum. Next base: position 44,262 of record JAQGEP010000051.1, read on the forward strand.
TGGCGAAAGCAACCATAGCCATGGTAACAGCGTGACCCTTGATGTAGCGTGGGCCTTCCTTTGCGGGATATAACTATGAGATGTTAGCCAATATTTGGCATACTCTGTTGATATTAAACTTACAAAGGAAGACATGATCCCGGCGCAATTACCGATGGATAACTGCAGACCCGTAGCGCTCGTACGCTTTCCGTAACGTGGGGAATTGGTAGGCAACCAAGCAAGCGGTAGACCGACGCAAACATAGAGGCCCATAGCGACCAAGAAACACCCTGCGTAATGTACACCAGAGCTGGTGGGGCTGATCAGCATCGCGTAGCCTACAATACTAACAATTCCGAGTAGAATGGTCCAGAATCCACGTTTCTGCTGTTTGTCGGAGAAATGTGCAATAATGAGGTAGGTGATGGCGCCCAACGAATAACAAGGAATGGTGAGGACTTGAACCATCGCAGTCGAAGCACCAGGATTGATTCCTCGAATGATGGTTGGGAGGAAAGTTGAGAATCCGTATAACATGGTGTCAGAGCCGAACTGAGCAAAGCAAAAGGCCCACACCTTCCAGTCCTTGAAGCATTTCTTGACATCGTCCCAGTGGAACTCGGCAGCTTTCTTGGTATAACCAGTCTGACGCTTAAGCCTGGCAGCGGCAAAAGCTCTTTCCTTCTCATTGAGAAAGTACGCAGTCTCTGGGTTGTCAGGCAAAATCCACCATGTTGCAACACCGAGGATCAAGGTTGGAAGGCCTTCAATGATCATGATCCAACGCCAACCTCGTTGGCCCGCAATGCCGTCCATGAATCCGATCCCGTACGCGAGCAGGCCACCACAAGCACCAGCTAGAGCAGCGGAAACGAAGAGGTACCCGATTCGCAGCGCAAGCTCCCGCTTGGTGTAGAAGAAAGTTAAATAAACTGCCATGCCCGGGAAAAGCCCTAGATTCGCGTCAGTATGACTTCTGTATTGCCTATATATGCAAATGCAAGCACAACAACGACTCACCTCCTTCCACAGCACCGAGAAATAGACGACAAGCTATAAGGCCCCCATAACTCTGTACCACACCGGTCAAGGTCGCAACGATCCCCCATGCCGTTGTAATGAACGCGATCCATCTTGAAGGTCGCAACTTCTTGAGAACAAGGTTGGATGGAACTTCAGAGAGGATATAAGTGACGAAAAGGATGGAAACAGCAGTTTGGAACTGGCTAGAGTTCATATTGAGGTCTTCTTCAAGACCATACAATCTAGCATTACCGATGTTGACTCTGAAATTGGGTTAGATGATACTCTGGTTGATGCGGATCTGACTTTTCAGCTCCACGGAGTTCGGTGCACCGAGACAAGACAAATGAGGGCGTGAGACTTACCTGTCGAGAAAGCTGAGCAGATACAACAGCATGACCACAGGAACAAGGTAGAGATCCAATTTCCTAACAAGTTTGCCCTCGTACACATCGTCGACCTCGCCCATTTGCCTTTCAATCTCATCGCTCTGCACCGAATGCGCTCCCTGCATGGCTTCAAAGTTTTTGTCTGTATCACTCATGGTGACGTGTGGTGGATGGCTAGTTTTGCTGACTCAACGGCGATATCGGGTTCTACTAGGAAGATGGAATCTGGCGAAGTTTTGCTCGCGGTGGGGCTGTGGGTGGTGCGACGTTGGGAAATGGGAATCAAGAGGCAAGCAAATAGATAAATAAATGATAAGAAAGAAGGTCAATATACGTAGCCAAAGGTAGGAAACAACATGTTCGTGTAAGCCTGCGGGTTGTGAGGACGCGAAAGACAGAGTGAGAGCATGGTTTTAAACTTTTTTTGCGCGCTGCCGCTGATAGTAGATGGCGCGGTACCACCCAAGCAGGGCAGGGACGATACATACGATGCAGGCGCGGGGCAGCTTCCACCTTCCACCTTCCACCTTCCACCTTCCACCACCTCCTGCTAGCTGCAAAGAGGCATGACGCTGGTGGCAACCCTAGCTTATCTTGTGCATGGGCAGTGTTTTCCCACACGATTAAGATACGAAACGATACTAGACGCCCTGCCGAGCGTCTGCCAAAGTTGGGGGAGGCTGAACGCGAAAGATGGGGGTTTGGGGATAACAATGCCTACATACTAGTACATGCCCATGTCATGGTCATGTCCATGTCGGTTACGCAGGGCAATGGCTTTATCAAACAGTCAGCGATAACACATGACATGACATGACATGACATGCTCCGTCAACTATGTACTGCCCAAACATGACATTGTGCAGCTCACTCCTAGACTCATACCTCTCTACTTGATAGGTACACAGTATCTGGCACTGGCACTCCCACACACCTCGGCATCCCTAAAATAATAAGCAAGAGTGGAGGGTATCTGTGAATCTCTTACCCCAATCACAACTCCCAAACGCCAAACTCTCTTTTCTAGCTACAACGCACCTTATTAATTGCACCATACTGACTCCATACTCTCAAAATTGCTCTCATGTGTTGCTGGATCCCGTCGACGAGGAATACCCGCCCACCATGCTCGCGTCCCAAGTTGTCGGGAGAACGATTCCAGAATAGATGTCAATCTGTGCACAAGGATCGATCGGCCAGATGATCTCGTCGCGTGGTATTTCAATTGCAGCTGCCGGGTCTGCCTGCAGCTGGATGGTATCCCTGCTCTGAACCCCGGAAAGCGTTGCTCGTGCTACCATCCGCACGTCCTTTGCCATCCTCTTAGCCAAGGGCCAAATGGTTCCCATGGTCTTGAGAAACCCAATGCTGAGCCGGACTCGGTCCCGAGCAATAGTCAGAGCATGATCTTCCAGGAGCGTGTTACATGCAGATATTTGAGCAGCCGCAAGTTCTGCGCTGATGCACATCGTAAAGACATTGTGCTTTTCAACCGCACACGGTATGGCGAGGAGCTTAGTTGACATTTCTACCGCCTTGAGCGCTCGTGCTGTATGTGTGCTTCGCCCTGCCTTCCCTGGCTCAATAAAAGGGACTGGGGCAACGAAACTTTCTGTCGATAGCTCTTCTACACTATAAGTCAATGATGAGAATGGACGGTGAATCGTCATCATCACGCTACGCTGGTCAGCAACATAGATGGGGTACTTTCAAGGGGACTAACACGGCAGCGCTCATATGTGCCATGAATATGACTTCGTCCACTTTTCCATTCGGCCCCGTCGGATCTTTCTTGCAAGCAGGGAGTAGGGACTGCCAAGCGGCAATCTTCGCATCAACTGCTGCAATCATGTTATCACTGAAAGACCCCGTCTCGACAACAGTTCTCATGACTGGTTGCAGGAGTCAGCATCACTACTATGATTCTAAGATCACGTTATCAAATGTTGTACTTACTATAGGCGACAGTTGTCTGGATATCCCACAAGTACGCTATCGAAGAGTAAATAACCTCAACGTCTTCAAACTCTCGGTCCTCGTAGACTTTCCAAGATACGACTGGTGGTATTTTCTATGCTCAATTAATAAAATGATGTTTTTACGATCACTAGCGCAAACACTTCCACTTACCCCTGCCTCATAGTATACATCGTCGCAGGGAAGATCGACTAGATTGGGAACATCTCGCATGAGAAACATAGGCGAGCCTGTGACAATAGCAAAATGTTGGTCAACAATGTGCAGAAAGTAGTAGGTCCTTCTCCAAGACTCTTCCAACACCGGGTTCGCCTCCCCGTAGGCTTGTGCGAAAGCCTGTTCGTTCATGCCCAACTCCAACGCAAGCGTCATAGCCATGTCGAGCGTTTTTCGAGATTCCAGCTTCAAATCATAATGATGTTGAGCAGCTGCGAAAAGAAGGAGAGCTTGAACATTGAACGGTGTCCGCAGAAATGTCAAGACACTAAGGCCCTGAAAGGCAGCTTGATAGTACGGGTCTGAAGGGGCCCATGGAGCGTAGATGGAGCCAATCCATTGCAAGACTAATATCAAGTTATCCATGCCATGATTGAATGTTAGTCTCCGCTGATTAAGATAATGCAGTGGTAGAGTTATCGGAAAGGAAGGGAAGAAGTTCTCATAGAAGAAGTCTATCAGCCGATCTCCGTTGATCTGAAACCCTATGGCATTTGACTGGGCAAGGTCCGTTTCGATGACATGAATGGCATTGAACTCTAGGTCTGGGGAGTACTGATCGAGTTGTGACTTATCGCCCTTGGGAGAAGAGTCTGTAGAATCTTGGTATGTATCGATTTCGAGGCTATGATTTTCGTCATGTAAATCTTGCTGTGCGCTCTCAGCTTCTCGCTGAAGTCGTAGGCGTCGCCGTGCAAGTGCTGCCTTGTCCAAACCACCTCTTCGAGACTTCTGATAAGTACATTCCTTACCGTCGCGTTTGCAGCGATTGCATATCGGCTGAGTAGCATCGCATTTGACGTGACGTCCGCGGCACTGTATGCAGGCAAGGGCAACGCGGTCGATTCGTTTGGACTCGGCAGCGGAATCCATGATGGGTGACCAGGTTTAATAATTCAGATAACCTTCAGTCCAGCCTTTCAGACCACTCACGGCCAACGATTGGCCCGGAAGAGGAGCATGCAGATGCCAACACCAAAGGGGAAATAGGGTAATTAAGTTAAGTCAAGTCAATTGAGTGTTGGGAGTCAAGCTGAAGATGAGTACTGGCCTTATTCAAAATAGGCTAGCCTCATCCGGACGAGATCCGATCGGAAAATGTCGGAAAGAGGCTCAGCCAAATGCATCGTGCCCCTCTTACTTCGAATGTACATGGATTGAATGGTGTAAACATTTGATAATTGCAGGACTCTAATCATGGTAGTACATGCCCTTTGGACCCTCCAAATCTAGATGTGACTTCTTCTCTGAGTTTCTACCTTCTAACGTTTTATTTGGCGACTCGCTAGCTCTTTTGCTTCGGCACAATCTTCAAAGAAAAGTCGACGTGCTTGACGCCTTGGTGAATACTGCTGGTACTCACAATATCGATATCCGGACAGACATAACCCTCAACATTTTCTTCTGTCAAGCCTCCACTGACCTCGACCAGGAAGGCCTTACGATCTCCGGTCCCTCTTCCCCATTTGTCTTTCAATTGCGCAGCAGCCACTTTGACACCATCGGGAGTGAAATTGTCTAGCATGACAATGTCGGCGCCAGCTGCAATGGCCTCGTCTGCCTCCTCAAAGCTTTGGCATTCGACCTCAACTTTGATGGCGAAACCCCCTGCAGACTTTGCGGCCCGTACAGCATTGGTGATGCTACCAGCAGCGACAATGTGATTATCCTTGAGCATCGTCATCGCTGATAGATCGACACGGTGTGCATCGACGCCTCCCACAAGCATGCCATATTTCTCGACAAGTCGGAATCCTGGAGTAGTCTTTCGAGTACCAGCAAGTATGTTAGGATATCCAGCTTTGCGTAGGAGGCTCAGAAGCCTATTCGATTTAGTTGCAATACCCGAGCACCTTGCGAGAGTATTCAGAGCCACACGTTCTCCCAGTAGTAGTTTCCGTACGGGGCCTCTCACAGTTGCACAGTGCGTAATAGGTTGGAATTGATCTCCCTCTTTAACATGCCATTTCACCCTGAAGTTGTCAATACAGTGTCCCGCCTCCTCTGCACTGTACGTGTGGGGTAGACTCACGTGCAATCTAGCTGCCGGAAAACTTCATCAAAGAAAGGAACACCAGCAACGATGCCCTTGAGAGATGGTTAGATATGTACTCAGACTCTCAAAAATACAGACAGACCTCGCTTTTCCCCAGAAGCTTGGCTTCCGACAACTCTTCACCAACGACGAATCCGCCATAGTCGAAGCTCGGAGTGTCCTCTTCCAGCCATTCCGAAACAAGTCGCTTGTAAGTCAAGGGCAGCAAGTGTGCTACAGTTCCATTTGCGGGAGCTCCTTCTACCATTTTGGCTTGAGACGAATCCTAGTAAATTTTGAAGTAGAATGGTGTGAAGGATTGTTGATGGCAAGAATTGGAAGGGCGTTGGAGCAACAAGCTCATCGGAAGGTCGATACAGTTTTTAAGCTCATCGACAGGGTCGGTAGCCGGCGCTAAGCGGCTACAGATCAATTGCGATTCCGCCTGCCCTTGCGAAGTGATCCCATTACCCGCCCCAGGACGGAGTATTGATAAAAACTCCCATTGGCATGACTATCTACCTAGTAGTCTAGCAATTTACATCCTCGACGTTTCCTTCTTCCCGCCAAACGCCCCAAGGCGCCTCTGCGTATCTTCACGGGTAAACATGGTCAAAACGTCTCGCCTCTCCCTTTCTCCTGCCTGCGTCCTCGCCTCTAGGTTATCCGTTGCATCCATTGTCAACTTCTTTGCTAGCCGAAGTGCCTCTACACTATAGGCTCCAATACTCTTCGCCTTGTCGACAACCTTGGTCAGGAACTCGCCTGGACTCGGCGCCTCTATGACACTCGTGATCAATCCTCCTACCCAGGCTTCATTGGCGGACAAGCGATCGCCAGCGAGCAAAAGAGCGTTGGCTCGCGCTTTGCCCATTTGCGTAGGGAAGTTGAAAGAAGACCCGCCTTCGGGGACTATGCCGAGGGAAGCGAACGGTGTCTGGAAGAACGCGTTTTGGTGTGCATAGATGAGGTCGAAGTTGCTGAGCTGCGTACAACCCCAGCTTATACTTGCGCCGTGAACAGCAGCGATCAAGACCTTGGGATATTGTGTTATCACTTGAGACAACTTGCTTCCAGCTTCAACTTCGGCGCTGGTGGTGTCTTCCGCTCCGTCCATCACTCTGTCTAGTTGCATTGATGAGTGGTTTGGTCAAGGTATAGTGATTCAAACATTGACCAGCACAATAATGTTTGCCCTTTCCAGTACTAGACAGAATAGTTACTTCATGTCCTACCTACAGTATATCATGCAACTTACACGACAACCACACATACAGCAGGCTCATCTCTAGCCCAGACCAGCCCTTCCCTCAAATCATTGTACTGTTGGGGGTCAAACGCATTCGATCGCTTTGGCGTATTATAGCTTAGCAAGACCGCGCCTTCAGACAAACGATCAATAACGATGGTTTTAAGCTGCGGAGGCGGTGCCATGATGAAGTTTTCAGGTGCATTTAAAAATCTTAATTACTATTCTCAATGTTGCATTTTCTAATATAAATTCTTGCTTTGGATATCCTTTGCTATCTAATAGTGCATATCAGCAGCGCTCCACGGACGGCGTGCAAATCCATGAAGGGGTTGAGGGTGGAGATGCGGAGCAACCTCGGAAAAACGACTCGATGCGTTTGACCACCAGGGCGTTGGATTGCAAACTTGCTATAATCATCATACATTTTGTGGGGCCTTGAATGACTTGTGGGGATTTACTCACTTGCATACCCCAGTAAGCTCTTGAGAGGAATTAGTATTCGCCATGAATACAATACTCCACTATCTAGCTCCAACTCATACAAGCGCATTATAGCATCCCGGCTTTGCTACTCCTATTCCATGTCGTTCTCCTCACACTTTTCTTGGGTCTTTCAGTATTTTCTTTCGTTCTTCTCTTAAATTTTCTTTTGCTCTAGTTGAGCTCAACAACTCTATTACATCATCTATTCTTCCAACGATACCGAAGAACTATTGAAATTTACTTCATGTTGGATCGCTATCACTTGAATTGAGAAGGAGCGTCGTTCTTCTATGCAATTCTGAATGCTATTTGCAGCCACCAAAAGCGCCAACTACTTGGTTATATGCAAAACAAATCCTCTATACCACATGAAAATGCTCAATCATACCTTCTTCATTTGCTCTGCCAGACAATCGTCAGCTTATTAGCATGATCTCCACCTGGATATAGAGTCTCCTGCTTAGTTCCCCTGGCCTGGGCGTCTGCACTCCATGCCGTGTTGGAGCCTACAGCCAATTTGCCGTCGACTTGAGTGAATCCCGTAGGGCTCCCGACACTACCACCGCATGTCAGTGCACCACCAACGATACCACACTTGCCTTTTGAGCTGGATAGGGTGAACCCAGACTCAACCTCAGTAGCAGTGAAAGTAGCACAGGCTCCAGTTGTATACCAGGCTCCTTTGGTGATTATGCATCCTTGCTTTGCTCCGTCAATCTCCACGTTGAGGAAACCCTTCCCACTGAAAGGCGTTCCTGGGCTTCCTGTACTCGTTGGCTGCGATGGGACAGTTGTCCTGGTCATAGAAGGTTCTGGGTCATCGCTACTACCGTGCTTTGGAAGATACTTAATACCAGTCTTGGGGCAGCTGGACTTTGTACCGTCGGGATCTGAAGGGACAAACTCCCCAGTTTGAACTGATCCTCGGACGTCATAGTGGTACCAGATTTCGTTGAAGCGTCCAGATTTGCAACCTAGTGTAACTTCGACGCCTGGGCGTTTGGCTGCAAGCGCTTTCTGGATTTCTTCGAAAGTATAAGTCTTGGAAGTAGAGGGCGTGATACCAGCCTCTTTCAGCCACTGTGGGATATTAGTCAACCCTGTTTATGACGACCTGTAAATTACAGAAACACACCTCGTAACTCGGCAATGTCTTGTACAGATCAATTGCCTTTTGGAAATAATCCACTACTTCCTCTGTCGGCTTATGATCTGTGTAGCACTGTGGCTCGAGAGTACTTATACAAGTACCATGTTTACTCCACTCATGCTGCCAGAATGTCTCATCGTCACCCTTGTAATCTTTCCAATACGTCTGCATATCCCTGAGGAGTTCGTCTTTGCCAAAGGAGGATATAATGGCAGAAATGTTCTTATATACGCGAGACGGGTCGCAGTTCGCATCGTAAGTACCGTCGCAACGGTCCGGCCTTGAAAACCGCCTAGTTAGCAAATTCCACTTAAAAGTGAAAGTGAATGAACAAAGGCAGGTTTAATGTGAGTACATACCACAATCCATGCACCGTCCAACTGTCGACAGGGCCGGTAGTAGGGTCCGTATCCCAGAACTGGGTCTGCAACATCTGCCCACCCGGCGCATTAAAACAGCACAGGTTCTCTACTATCGTTGTATTATGACAGCTCAATTGTGGATTCGGGCATGCTTCGGTTGGTCCACCAAGAACTTGCTGACTGGAGCCGACAAGCAACTGCGCGCCACTAAAGGCAATTTTGGAGAGCGTTCGAAGGGAAGGCATGTTGTCCGGAGCTGCCGAGGGAAGAGCAGAGGTGGCCAAATTTTGTATTCCCTCTCGAGCGCCTTGTAACCATGAATCCATGACGGCCATGCTCAATCAAAATGGTACTGTAGGTATTGACCCAGGTACAGGAACTCTAGTGAGCCTCAAAACAAGCTTCGCGGGCTGATCGTTCCTCGTCGCGGAAAACGGTTAATTCTCCTACTCTTCAAATACGCTTTTCGTTATGCTTGATTCGTTAGTCGGTAATGAGCTGCTGTTACTCTGAGAGTGCGGATAAAGAAGGTGAGAAGGTCAGACGCGCCGGAGTTAATGAAGGGACCGCACTGCCCAGCCACTCATGGCGCAGCATCAGGCATCACACCGCACCAGGTCACGCAGGCCAGCGTGTGAAACATGACGAGGATCTTCCGGCGCAGGCTCGAGGGCAGTCCAGTGATTTGCTGATAACAAGATTCGCCGAAGCAGATGAATGGAGGCACGTGGAGTTGCGAATGGCCTAAGAAGCGGGCCCCTGCAGCAAGGAGATTCGTGTCGATTGACTTGACTGCATGCGGCAAGGTCAGGGTGCAGCTCCACAGATTGTGACCGCCCCAGATGCAGACCATACATGTACATTACCTAGAACACAGCTCCCGGACGCGAGAAAGTTAGTCCAAAGACTCCCAACAAAGAAAAAGATGGCGTTTTGAAAAAGTTCGGGTATCTAGATGCTAATCATATCACCAAATGAAAACCCCTAAAAGCTACACAGCACAGAACCCCCTTTTTTTACCCATAGACCCAGTGAACAATGAATGTGCTGACAAGATGACACCTCATGAGCGTAGTTGCATCCCACAACCTCTTGAACTCGATACGAAGCAACCTTCTAAGCTAATCGCGGAATAGCTCTATCCAAGCGTAGGCTGGCGATAGCTTTGCGAACCTCTATCTGCTGAGGCTACGACCACACAAGTACGATGTGGATACGACCATCAGTAAAAGGCGTCTGGGTTGTCGCTACTCGGATGCCCAAAGCTCTTGTCGACATCGTCCAGACTTCTGTATTGTGACTGCCCGCCGCCCCTACCTCGTCCTCGGCCTCCCCTATCACCGCGAAAACCTCCGCGACCTCGTGCTCCGAAAGACGGGTTCCTGTGCCCACCACGGCCACGCTCGCGATTGCCACCGCGGTAATTCGAAGGGCCCGTTGGACGTCCGTCGTCACGACCTTTTCCATGATGTGGCCGGGAGTCAGCGTGGCGCTCTTCATGATCATCCTGGGACCGCTTTTGGTAGGCTTTATTGGGAAAGTAACTCTCCCATTCACTCTCGTTAGCCTGTTCTTCTTCGATACGCAGCATTTGCTTCTCTCCAACCACGCTTTCAAACATGTACGCCTGCTCATCAGGCACAGGATGCCAATTTACGATCCGTGCAGCATCCGCCGGGCGCCCGCCCTTGCGAATAGCTAAAACCACAGTCGGGGTCGGATTTTCCGAATAGAACTTCGATGATCTAGGCACAGGCTCCACTCTCGCCGCCCAGAGCTTGTTCTCGAAACATGAAATGCCAGTCACTTTCCAGACAACTTTGGCCCCAATGCCGCCCACCTTATCAAGAATACTCTTTGGGCAAGGTTTTGGGGTGATTAATATGCTGTTAGCAAGATACCTGATATCACCTTCTGGTGTACCTGGAGGCAATTTCACCAATGAAATTAGACTATCTGTCATGTTTGCAGGAATCATGTATCCGGTATAGAACACCGTCTTTTTAATCTGATATGGTGGCGTGCCCGGGGGAGCGCTCCCTGCTTTGACGAGAGTGTTGTGAGCATTGATTACTTTTTGAATCTCTGCAATTTCTGTCACAGGGTCCAATTGGGTAGCGTTCTCAGCAACCTGGACTACTTCTGTGATGATCGGTTTTCGTGTGGGCTGGTTTTGTCCAGACATTAAATCCTTGTTGAACTGAAAAAAGAAATCGCGGAACCCTTTGGTACTGCTCACTATTAGCAATGAAGGAACCAATGATACGACCACCTACTGCTTAACGCGATCCTCGTAGATACGTATCTCATCCGCGTCTTTATACGTGTAGACGATATCTTTCAGCAATTCCTGCTTGAAATCCATTGTACTCTTGAATTTCTGTCCAGATGGGCCAATGGTCGGTTTGAGGCAAACCATGTCGAATTCTAGTTTCCTACTCCGAACAATGCGCTTGATAAGTTCGGAAAATCCAGACTCAGATCGACCAGTAAGTAAGACGTTGAGAGCGTCCTTCTGCTGCATCGATATCTGTACAAGGCTAACAATCTGTTCATTCCACCAGCCCTCCCACGCACGAGACTCTTCCTTTTCGACGCCTTCACCAGTCGCTGCAAGGATAGCTGAGTTGTGCCACCATCCTCCACTTAAGAACATGTCAGGGGAGCCGAGTTGGCCGAGGGTCGCGCCATTCCATATGTGCTTATTCGGCAGCGGACTTGCGAAAACTATAGCATTAGTTAGCAGTTGAGCTTTTTTGTGAGATTTACAACCACAAACGGGTATTGTCGAAGTCGTAGACGTGGATAGCCTTGACATTGGGCACTGGAGGAAGATCCTTGTCATCACACGACCATCTTTTCAGTGCTGTTACTGTGTGGTAAGCTGGCTTTCCGTTAGGCCCTATACCAGAGGGCCTGGTCGAAGTTGCGATCATGGCGGGGATGGAGCGGCGGAGAGATAATGACGAGAGACGCTTCGCGGCCACGAGTAGCATGCGCGGCAGAAATGAATGAGAGTCTGATTGAGGTTATGTGCGTGAGTCACCTGGAAGAGGGCGGTAACCAATGCCCGTGAGTCATACAGATACAACAGGCATCGAGCTGTTGAGGCGCGGTATGAGAGAGGAGGAACAACCTCGAGCTCACTTGTCGAAGTCGCGACCAAATTCGCATGGCCCGTGCTCACCCGTTCGCGCACCACTTCCGATGATTCCTTCAGATCCGTCTTGGACCCTCGAAACCTTTCCACCTCTCCGCAATCCCTGCGCATGTCCGCAACAGCAGGCTCAGACGGCAATGATTCCAGAGATGCCTGTGTCATATGTCTTTCCGCTGTCACAGAGCGGGCCATCACAGTTCCATGCAATCATTACTCGTTCGATTTTGTATGTCTTGTGAGCTGGCTCCAGCAGCGATCAACATGCCCACTCTGTAAGCATTCCGCAAGACTCACAGCGACGATATGCAGTTATTCATATAGAGGCAAGGTAAAACTGAAGTCACCGCCGTCCAGTATGACTGGAAATCGCCACGCGACTTTCAGACTTTTCCCATCCGGCGCACGCATCCAACACCATCCGGAGGGACCTCAAACCGCTCACCCAGGAGATCTCACTATCCTCTTTTAAGTAGATCAAGGACAATGCATCGCCCTTTCTCACTGCCAATTGCCGATGTTGCACTCCGTAGGCGACGAGAAGTCTATAGGCGTAAACTTTATTCCTTTCACGTCGGTAGCAATAGTTTCTCAGGCTACCAGGACGTCACAACACAGATGATTGCTGGCTGCCCCGAACTTCAGTCCCGAGCGCGCATGTGGATCAGGAGAGAATTACGTGTCTTTACCTTTCTTCATACAGACCCTGAGGGATCGTCTTCGGATGAGGCTACTACCAGTAGCAATGCCGAGTTTTTGCTTTCATACCTTCTGTCCATTCTAAAAATGGTAGACATCAAAGCGAGCAACGGGCACGCAGAGGACCTCTTGTCAGAATTCTTAGGAAGAGAAAACACTAGAGTCTTCCTGCATGAGTTGAATGGATGGCTACGAAGCCCCTATACTAAGCTCGACGAATGGGATCGTAATGTTCAATATGAAGAAAGTTTACCGTAGGATTTCTTGTTGTATCTTGACGATGTGGCAGTCGTTGACGAACTAGAAGCATCAGTCGCGCTTTCCTTCATCCATGTTTGGACAACCGCAGGAACGAGGGTAATCGGTGACGAACTTACTTATACTAATGCCTTCTGCTCTTCTCCCAGTCAAGTCGCGGCCTAACAAAGAAGTGTTGTTACTCAGATTGTCGTCAATGCACGATGGATTATACTCACTCGAACTAAGAAACGCAACGATACTTCTACCCACATGGTCCACCTCAGCACTCGCAAAACCCAAGTACTTATGTCAGTTTGCGCCGTCATTCTGTCTATTGATTGGACTAACGCCCAGAATAGGGCCGAGGAAGCTGCTCACCACTTCACTGAAGCATTGAAGCACCTTACAGCTATTCAAGAGATTCTGAACAGAACCGCCATTTCAAATGTGATCACATTTTACCACGCTGTACCATTCCTCGCTCAATTACGCCCAAAAGTCGTACACCAGGATAAGGTGGGCTGGGCAAAGATCGCACTATTCACTCTCGTCATTTTTTGTTTCATCTTTACAATGTACCTCGTTGGATACTTCGTCCTCTGGATTGGTGTCAGGCGAGATATCCTACATAGGTATGACATATGGAAGAAAGATGTGGTAACGCGTGAAAAAGAGGAGCAACACGAGTTCCTATTGAAGTACGGTCATGATGCAGTTAAGGATGTCATTGAAAGCCTAGCTCCGTACAACGAAAAGGGCAGGAAGTGGTAGTGGTCTGCACAAATGTTCAATGCACTTGGAGTTTATGGGGGAGCTTAGAAGTCTGTGTGTAACTTTGAGCCGCGCTCTTCCGGCAGCATACGGACTGTCATACTGTAAATACTCGTTTCGCTCCATGGCTACTCTGAAGCGCCGGGGCTACAGTGAGAAAGAAAGGGGTTTTTGGTGAAGTTCTTTGTGTACGTTCACAGTTTTGCTCTTGTTCCCGATGACAATACGACGTACCAATAATACGAGCAATACGAGTATATGTGGTGACAGCTCCACCAGCAACATGACGTATGTGGTTTGTCCCCAACGAGAAGTATGAATTTGGTATGCATTCACGCTGGAGACTCCTATTTCAGTCATTCGCAATATCCACATAAGATTGAGAGAGGAAGAGTGTACCATTAGCTACCCAGTCCAGCATGAAACCACACATGTGTCCGCTAAAATGCGTGATAGAACACCGCTGAACCCCACCAGCACGCTGCTCCTTCTGCACAGACCCCCAGAGATCGACGCCCAGGTTTACGGAGGCGTTAATGTCAGTCAGCGCGAGATTTGTTTTGTTCTGCGGAGCGGATGATGCCCCAGTGTGAAGAGCTTGTCTCGCCCATCCACGAGCTTCCGGTGCGCTATTAAAATCTTTGTACATTCGCCCGCTGCCGAGCTTCATACCGCGACTGATATTTCTTCTTCCTCCAGACCCCAGCCTCCTGGCGCCGCTCTTAACTTTGTGCACCCACACGCTACTCACTTGTCCCGGAACGTTCGGAAGTCCCTCTGCTATTTCTGCTACGGGCGCGCATTCTCTCTCCAAGCCTTCAGACATTTCAAACCCCCTTTGCAATGGTGGGGCGAACGTAAAGCTTATTCCGCGCTCCCCAAGCCTACATAAACGTCAAACATCGATACCTCGTTCGCCGCGCCCACATCATCATCTGCACCTCCCACCTCGCGTCTACTCCGCACCGGGTCTCACGATGCCGCTCCTAAACCTACGCGAGCTGGTTCAGTTCCCCGCGGGCGATAATGCGACCTCAACGGTCATCAATGGCGTCCACTTCAACGTAACAGCGTTGAATCTTTACAACTATACCCTCTATAGCAACGGCACCCTATCCAATGATTCCAAATGCTACCTGATCTTCGACAATTATAAACCATTCATGTTCAGCAATGGCAGTTGGGTAAATGCGACGACATGCTACTATCCAGTATACGACATTCATACCCGGGGTATGCTGAGTATCATATTCGGATCGCTATTTGGATTAACCATTGTGTTAACGCTCGCAAATCTTAAGAAGCACGGCAGATTGTACCTGAGAGAGGACAAGAGATTCCGGGTTGTTGGAAGAAGGTGGCAATGGTACTGGATGTTATTCGTAGCAGGCTGCGCGATGGTCAGCGCATTCACGGGCGTGGATATCGATCGTTACTTTTTGCAACAGATTCCGATTATTTTGCAGAGTTTCTTCTTCATGCTCATGGTTCCGGGGGCACTGGCTATGGTGTGGGAAGCTACACGGCACTGGTGCGTATGCTCTCTACACATTCACGTCTAAAACTAATTCAGCAAATAGGGGCTCATGGCAAGAGCGCCAAATCGTTGATGTAGACCTTTACAGCCTCCCTCAGGACGATCGCCGCTCCAGAGTAGAATTCTGGTTGCCCCTTATTTTCTACCTCTTCGCCTGGTTAAACTTCTTCATGGTTATTCCACGCTCCTGGACACCAATTCAAAAGCAGAATACCCCCGAGCAAATAGAGACTTTGGCGCGACCAGCTGCCACAAATGCCCGAGGAAAAGCTGGGGCACTACTTGCATGCTGTGCCTGGATCGTCATTGTTGTCTCGCTCTGGCATTCCATGAAAAATTATACGCCCCGCCCCGCTGGCTTCTTCAATCGGATAGTAGCATTCTGCCGTGGCTGCCCGACAAAACTCTTCCTTGCCATCGTCATTTTGGCTGTGCGTCTCGCTTATGGCGTTGCAAGCGCCTGGTTCTGGGACCTGTCCGTGACCCAGGTTGGTGTTCAACTCGGATGGCCATTCGGGCTGGGATATGCACCCATTCTGCTCATTATTATCATTTTCGAAATTTATGGGTTCGTCGAAGAGAACGAAGACAGAATTCTTATAAAGCAGCGCGCGGCTAGGGGACGAGTTCATGATGCGGAGTTGAACATTACTAAGAAGCCGAACTGGTGGAGAAACTTAGCAGAGCGGTACATGACGGACGACGAACGTCTTCGCCACATGACGACCGAGGTGGGCGGCGGACGAGCAACTGCGCGCCGCGTTACACAGAACATTGAAATGGGCAACATGAATATCCGCAATCGATCAGTAAGCCGACCACCGGAAGATCCATTCAG
Organism: Acrocalymma vagum; assembly: GCA_028476805.1. Lineage (NCBI taxonomy): Eukaryota > Fungi > Ascomycota > Dothideomycetes > Pleosporales > Acrocalymmaceae > Acrocalymma > Acrocalymma vagum. The sequence goes on from JAQGEP010000051.1 coordinate 60,373, forward strand.
AGATCAGAGCCCAGATAGCAGAGATAACTCGGTGGTCCCTTCAACGGGACAACAACTGCCGCAGAGAATCCCGAACCCAAGAGTAAATAGCGATGCGGCAAGCACGCGGACTGATTTGACGGGGATGACATTGACGCTTGACGGAGCGAATAATAGTGGAAACAGTAGTGTTACAGGTGATCAGCCACAGCAACGGATTCGGAGTATGTTGGACGTATAAAAAAAGAGAAGAGTCAGGCGAGGGTATTATATGTTCAAAAGATATATTTGGGAACAAAGTCTGTTTTGTAAAAAAGGCACAGCAGGGAGTCTTGTGAAGAAGTTGGATGATCATAGCATTTCCGTTGTTTGGAGTATCGTACTATGCTTTCCAGCACCGCATCGGACATGTATTGATACGACTAGGGCCTTGTGCGGACGGTGGTACATGTGGATCAGGAGTCACTATAGCGTTATGAATAATGTAACACAGTTTCAACTCGACCCAAACACGTTGACAGATGCAGCGGATGGACTAGAAAAGAGATCTCGTCTGGCAGATGGCGTTTGGCATCATCTGGGCTATGGGTCTGTTTCGCCCTGACATGACATGGAGCAGGTGGTAGTAGGAGAGTGCGAGAGAGTTGTTTGTTGCCCTTGTTCCAACGGCGCCTGGAACGCAAGCGATTGGTTGGCCGGATTGCGACGAAACGCTCAGTGGCAGCCAGCCAGCCATGATGTCAATGGCCGCACTACCCCGATGATAGCTACCTGTAGATAGTGAGCAGAGCAACAACCCGTCTACATGCTGTGCAAAGTAAGCCGGCTACCGAGTAGACTACGTGACTACATATTGGGCAATATCGCAGATCGAGATGGTCTTTATCGGGCGGTCGCCGCAGCGAATCAGATGCTCCTGCACAATGCATGGAGCAGACGCTCATTCTGGGCATGAGCAAAAGCTCTCCACCTCATCCCACAGCTTGCACAGGCATTCTCCGCAATTTTGACTGGACATTGGGCTTCTAGATACGACAGTCACTGCACCACTGCTTTTGCTCTTTTGCTCTGTTGCCCTTTTGTTCCTTCGCTTTTCCCTTGCCTGTCCGCCGCGAGCCGTTCTCTGCAAATCTGCAAGAGGACCACCCCGCACCTTCCGCCCGCAATGGTCGACCACCCAAACTCCACCCCAATCCCAACTCCAAAGAAAGGCACGGCCGAATCCGCTCCCTCCAACACCTCAATTGGCAGCTCGACAACACGCTCTCCTCCAGCCCCTCTCAAAATGGGCAGTCCAAGCCCCCACGCTGGACACCGCTCCAGTTTCGCCGAGAACATGCGCGGCATGCCGCACTCACCGCGAGCCTCACGCCAACCCTCGCTCTCTCAGCAAGCTCTGCAGGACCTACTGAATAACCCACCCACCAAAGGAGGCGATCCCAGGTTTCAAGGACGTGACTGGAAGACTATTCATGTTGGCGAAATCATAGATCCCACCCAAGTCCAATTTGTCGAGTATGACACAAGCGTCGAGGAAGCTACCAATGTAAGCCCAGCCTTAAGCATACATACTCATCTATCTTCCATAAATTCTAACTCCTCTACAGCTCCTCGTCCGGTCAGGTGCACCCAACGTCGTCCTCCTCCGTGAAAGCAAAGATACCCGCCACGCCACAGGCACTTTTGACTACAGCGACCTAAATGCCTACCTACTTCTTGTAGTGGGCCTCGCGCATCCGGACGAAGCCGACGTAGCCTCCTTCGACGAGCTAGCAAAGAAAGGACGGGAAGGCAAGGCCATTCCTCTCAAAGATGTGAAAGATCTGGGGAAAAAGGAGCCACTGATTACGCTGGCTCATACGGCGGATCTAACAAAAGCTATTGAAGTTTTTGGTAGTGGCGTGCACAGAGTTTTGGTTGCTGAGGAGGGCACAACTAATGTCATAGGAGTACTCACACAGCTAAGACTCGTTCAATTCTTCTGGGAAAATAGGCAGAGTTTCCCGAATGTGGACCAGCTATATCCGCAACTGATCAAGGATTTGCACATTGGATCCAAGAGCGTATATGCAATCAAGTAAGTCGATGGTCAAGAGACGTGGAAAGACAAAAGCTAACATGTTTCACAGCGGTGACAAGCCTCTTGCAGCAGCCCTTGAGCTCATGCACAACGAAGGTGTATCTTCTCTCCCTGTACTCGATACTCAGAACAACGTCATAGGCAACATATCTCACGTTGATGTCAGAGTAAGCTTCACCTCCCATTATCATAGATATAAAGCACTCTCTGACAACATTAATATAGCTTCTAACAAAATCCACGTCTCTTCCTCTTCTACGCTCTTCTTGCATCCACTTTATTTCCGTCATCCTCTCCGAGCGGGGGGTGAATGATGGAAAGGATTCTTTCCCGGTATTTCACGTCAACCCATACAGCACGCTTGCCCACACCGTTGCAAAACTGGTAGCTACTCGCTCTCATCGCATGTGGGTAGTCGACACCCCTTCTCCAGCATCCTCAGGGCCCCCCACACCTGCTGCCACACCCGCTGTGCTTGTCCCCCCCTCCCCAGTAACCCCATTACCGACCAGCGTCGCAGCAACTCCCGTTGCTTCAACTACTCCAACGCATCTCGCCAGTACTGGTACCGTCGCACCTGCCATCTCGGCATCAGCAATTCCCGGCGCCAGCCTGTCCGGAAGATTGAACGGTGTAATTAGTCTCACAGATATCTTGAATCTCTTTGCGCGAGCTTCAGGACTCAACCCGCATGACCCCGATCAGGCGAGACGGGCGCGCCGAAGGAGCAGCTCCAGCAGCATGAGGAGGAGCGTGGATAGCTCAAGGAGTGAAAGTATGTCTGGTATCACTGGGAGGCGGAGTAGTGTTAGTGATCGGGAGAAGAGTGTGCAAGGCTTGGGCTTGGGAATCAGGGGCCGAGGCCCTTGAAGAGTTATCAATGATCATTCGGATGATGAATATGAACAGTGGGGAGGGTTTAAGGAAGGGGAAAAAAAGGCCTCCTAACGATGCAGGTTTTACTTTACCCTTTTCTCCCTTTTATTAGTGTTCCTCTTTTATTTTCCATCATTTGCTTTCATTGCGCTCTTTTCCTTCTTTCTTTGGTTCATCTATTGGGATTGTTAAATCTCAATTAATTTTCTCTCTTCGGCATGAACCACAATTGTGATTTCAACGGGATAGTTTTGGCGCGGCGTTTGTGGGAGTTTTTGTTCGGTTCTCCTTTCTTTTTCGTTTCTTTTCCAGTTGGTTCTTTTATCACATTTCACATCCCATTCTGCTTCTTAGTCTTTCCTCACGTCAGTTTCGAGTCACTTAACTCTGATGGGCAAAGTAATGATGACATGGACATAGGTCGAATTGGGAGTAGGTTGGCGGAACTTTGGCCATTAATGAATGGATTCAGGTAGTTAACTGAATCTAAAACTTGATGATCGATTCGATTCGACTCAAATCAACACTGGATACATATATATATCTTCTTTAAAAATTGGTTCTTTACGCATACACGTGTCTATATTTCCCCCAAACTGTTGAATACATCGGTAGGCGGGAAGTGCGCATGGCCTCGGAGAAACCCCATTAAAATCCCAATAAAAATTTAACAAATATGCTAAATTGTCGTTGATTTTCACATGTACAATATCATCACATCTAAAGTAGAACAATGACAACATGAAGTTATATAACATTTACTATCATCCACTTGGTATCCCATCCAAAAGGAAACTCAAAAAGCAATAACTAGCAAACAAATCGAAACGCCCAACCAATGAGTAACAGAAAGAGAAAATCCAAATGTATATACAAGAAAAACGTCAAAGTGTATAAACACGAAACGATTCTTCCATGCCTTTCCATTCCATTCCCATCAAGTCCATTCGGCCGTGATCCAAAATGCATCGTCCCTCCTTTTGATGCCACGCCAATGTATCTCCATGTCATTCAATCCGTATCATGTCGGTATATCATAATCACGTCCACGGACACAGACATTTTCCCATATTAGATCCGAGAAGTAGAAGTTAGAAATAAAGAAGCCGTGGTATCAATTCTGTTTCAAACAATTCAGGTTCACTCCGCCTCCCCCTTTTTTTAAACAAGCTGCTGCGTTCTCCGGTTTTCATGCAAGGTGTAATTACATGACGTACAAAAGGTCGACATCTGGGTCATTTGTTAATGGCTGCCTGCTGAAAAGACGGCCGTCTTGGAGTTGACTTACTCAAAGGATGACTGCAACTTAATTGCGGCTTCTGCGAGTATTTACCCTCGAGCTCGTCACGAATGCTGTTCAGCAACTGGACATAACTTTGGTTCGGGTTCTTTTTTAAGCTAGTAATAAAAGCCCAGGACATGGCGCCTGTAGCTTCACCCTGGATAGATGCATCGGCTCTGAAATATACTGTTAGCTTTTATCTCGTCGATCAAATCAGTTGGGAAAACGTACGAAGTCTGCATGTCTTTGCTTCCGCTCCACATAATGACGTCTGCGGGACTGGTCTTGGTCCTCAGATTCTTCTTATACACATCATCGCCCGTCGTGACCTTCTTAAATAATCCACTAGCGGTGCTGAGAATACCTCCAATATCGTTCCTTGCATATGAAGAGACAATGCTGAGCAAACCTTGGCCAGCTTCCTTGGCAAGATTTGGCTCCTTGAGCACACCCTGGGTGGAGTATACATATGGCAAATCGAGAGCAGAACCAGAGTGACAAGAATCGAAGATAGCAGTAAGTCGTACACCGGGCTGAAGGCTACCAACCATGATGCGGTGCATTTCGTCGTCGACAATGTGACCGGCCGTTCGGAAGTCGACTGGGTAGATTACCTCATCGTAGCCATCGTCTTCATCGCCGTCAAGGTCTTTAGTCTGACCGCCGTGTCCTGTGTGCAATTAGCTAAAGGTAGTTTGATTTTTGTGGGATCCGTCATACCCGAATAGTGGAAAAATAGCGAGTCGTTTGGCCTGGCATCCTTGACTAGCCAATGCATCGCCCTCAAAATGTTTGCCTTGGTCGGCTGGCTCATTGGGTTCTGCTGGTCATCGGTCAAGGTGACCATGTCTTCTCTCTTGTAACCAAAGTGGCTGTTCAAATACGTGCTCATGTTCTTTACATCGTTGATGCAGCCACGAAGCTGGCCTCGCTGACCGAAGTAATTAATGCCAATGAGCAGAGCTTTTCGACGGCCATTGCAGGCTGAGTACTGAAAGGCGTAACCGTTGGGAGCACCATGACCAAAGTTCTGCATACCAGTGGGTGGCGGTGGAGGGGCGTTGTGATTGCCATGTGTCCATTGGTTGCTGTTGACTGTGGGCATCATACCTGAAGCGGGGGAGTCAGCTCGTGTTCTGGCTCTTGGGTCAGCACATGTAGCTCTTACCAGGTCGAGGCTGCTGCTGTTGATGTTGTGGAGGGGGTCCTTGGTTTGGTGGCGGACCATAGCCGAATTGTTGTGGAGGAGGGCTCTGCATACATGCGTCAGCTTGGATGTTGTCCTGCCTGAAATTGCTTCTCGTTTGGTGAAGCTCCACATACCTGATGATATCCATACTGCTGCGGCGGAGGAGTCGGTTGGCCGTAGTTATTGTAGGGGGCCTGTGGAGAGGGAGAAGGTTGATATCCGTAGCCCTGACCGGGACTGTGTTGGGTACCATGTCAGCATCGGCCCAAAGTTTGCTGTGGCGGAGAGATGACTTACGGAGGGCCGTAGTTTTGCTGTGGAGGATAGCCCTGTTGGGGAGGAGGCGGGCCATAGTTCTGCTGGGGAGGGCCATAGTTTTGTTGCGGCGGAGGAGGACCATATTGGTTGTGGTACTGTTGGCCTGGATAGTAAGACATGGTGCTGTGTGTGTGTGTTGTGTGTTGTGTGAGTGTGACGGAGCGGGTGTTGGTGCGGGCGCAGAGACGTGTGTTTGCGGCGCGTGCGTGGAGGGGAAGGCCGAGGTCGGTACAGGCGTCAGCGCTCGGTCAATGAGGCCAAAAGAGCAAGTCGAGAGGAGTGTTTTTGAGCGATTCGGGAAAGCAGAGCGTGGTGGAGCTCTGGGGAGGGGGGGGTGGTAGGGCAGAAGAGAGCAAAAGGTAAGAGGTGTGAGGAGAGGCGAGAAAAGGTGTATAAGAGCGGTGCGGCTGACGGCAGGCCGAATACGTCGAAGGTTCTCGGGAGGGGCGGGGTTTTTGGTTGGTAAGGATTGGATTGGGAGGAAGGCACAAGGGAAAGGAAAGGGAAGGGAAGGGAAGGGAAGGGAAGGGAAGGGGTGGCTCAAGCTTGATCGCTTCGGTCGCTTGGTCGCTTGGTCGCTAGGGCTGAGGAGAAAGCGAACAGCGAACAGCCAACAGCCAACAGCCAACAGCCAACGCTTGCGCGCCCGTTTGTTCCGTTGTTGCTCGTGGTGTTTCTTCAACAAGGCCCAAGGAACTGTCTGCGTACTTAGAACTAGTGGTAAATTGCAGAGGACTGACAGCAGGCAAAAGGCCCGCAATGGACACAAAGGGAAAGCAGAGGGTCGATCCGGCAGGGCAGATCTGGAGAAAATAGGGACTTTGAGGCCGTGGATAGGGAGACTGGCAAGAGGCTAACAGTTCTTTTTCCGGGAGCGGCACGCGTTACCACTTAGGAAGACAGGCCCTGGCACGGGTTGGCCTTGAGAGGGTGCACTTGGGATGCACTGATGCACATCAGTCAACCCTACCCGCAAACCCAAACACCCCTGTTGCCGCAAAAGAGTAACCAGGAAAAGTAAAAAAAATAAAAGCAAAAAACCCCCCCAAAAACACCACACAAGCCCTTGCCCTACGTAACTATCCCTGATTGCTGCAATTCCCATTCCTGTCTTCGGCCACACGTCCATGCAATTCACTCTCCCCATCTTCCACGGCGTCATTTCCACCACAACCTCAACCTACGCCGACTTACCGCACCACCGCCCATGCACGACAGCGACCCAACGCCGCTGTGTGACTGCTCCCAACCCTCTTCTGCGCCCTCATTCGCCGACCAGCCATGGCCCGAAGCGGTAAGCAGATTGCGGTCGGCCACCGTCAAGCCTCGTCGTGGCTTTCATCTCGTCAACGTGGATGGGATGGGTTTGTCGATACGGGGACGGGCAGACCGACAGCCCCTCCCACAACTACAACTACGACCAGACGCCTTCTTGGGGGACCGCGATATGAAAATGCGGTAAGGTCCAAACGCACCTCTTCTGCACTCTCCTGCCAGTCCTTTTCAGCACGTCCAGGGTCTGCAGCCCGACTCGACCACACTGGACCACACTCTTCCCACAACGTCTGGCCCTTGGCTCCACTCACTCTCTTTGCTCCACCCTCCACCCAATTTCGTCCTCGCCATGCCTCCCAGCTTTCCCTTTTCACTCCCCCATGCTCGAATGTTTTGTGCAGCCGGGCGGGATGCTCTGCGCTAGACGGGCCCAGCCCAAGGCAGTGGGATACTGTGGCTTGCGTCGGGAGCTGCAAGCCAACGGTGAAGACCGAACCCCATCCAATCTGTGGTGCGTGGTGCGTACGTGCGTACGTGCAAGACAAGCACCTCCGTCTGTCCAGTCGCCCACGTTGCGTATATCCAGTAGCTCAACGTTGCATTCCCTCTTGATTATGAGGGTTATATGAGGGTTACCAGCATCAAACGCCGGTCCCAACACCCACTGCCATTGGCCAATCCACCCTGGTTTGGGATAGACAGAACCACATCCTGTCTCAGTCGAGCAGCGAGCACCCGTTGACCAGTTCTCTGCGAAAATCCATACCTCCATCCGGCAATATGTACGCGCAAAGAACTACGTGCGTTCAAGCGTCTTGTCATCGACATGGTCCTGAACTCTACACATATTGTCGTCGCCGACCAAAGACTCCTATCATCATCAACATTCCGACCACTCTTCTCCTCTCAAGCACAACGTGATCATCTGCATCACGTCGCCCAATGCCCCATTCCCAAAACGCACAGGTGCTTCTACGTGCAGATTGGTTATGCATGTATATTCAGCCTCGATGTCAGCATAAGCCGTATCTTCTACACTCCCTCAGCCTGCGGGCAGGTGAGACCGCATAGCTAACCGCTCTAAGAAAAGCCGAGGGCGGTGCGTCTGTGTAATGTGTACCTGCATTGCCAGCAACAGGAAAATCTGAGGCTGGCCTTAGCACCTTGATCTAAAGAGAGTTCAGTCTCACCACATTTTTTTTTCCTCCGCGATCCACTCTCCACGTGGAGGCGTCGCATTCATCTGACGTTAGTCGAGGGAGCATTGCGGTTCTAGATCTAAAATCGGACCGAAGCAGCACCTCGACGAGTAATTCAACAAGAAAGTGTTATTCAGAATGTATTCCTCTCTTGAGGCTGGGTATATCATTAAAAGCAAGCCTTGTCCAAATGGGCGCAAATGGGACCCCGGATGAAGAATATCTATAAGGATACAAAATACTTCCACCATATACCATCGTTGAACATGAACTATAAGAAAAGAACAGGGAATGGGAGGTTGTAAATCAGTAGAATGCCCCGACGCTTCTCTAACACTCTAAACAAAAAGCACTGCAGTCGGTCGTACATTACATTTCATCATCCTGATGCTTCCACCAACAAATGAGACAGTCCAAGGTGTTATCTCAAGCCTGGAGTCGTGATAATGAAGGAGGAAAAAGTAACGGCATGTTGTGTACATGTCTGGATCCAGGGAACTACAGTCAGTTCCAAATATTAAGAAAAGGGTATACAAGGTCATGCCACCGAGTGGGGTCGTCCCATCGACTGGGGCGTAGACGAATGCAAAAGTCGTAAACGCCGCAGAGTACGTCGAAGAGGCGTGAGACCTATCCACAAAATGAAATAATCGTTAGTTGTATGCAAGAAAATGAGATGGAAGATATATAGCCATATGAAACTAGGCTAGGAGCTTTGAAGCTTTGGGGCTTCGTTCGCACCGTCAACTTCATGAGCTCTAGGGCCTCGAGTTCCATTTTCGTTCGATTCAGGGGTTTCTTCGCCGTTCGCCTCTCGCTCGGCATATATTTTGTCTTTCAATGTTTGTGCACCGGTAAGGGAGTCGATGTATGTTCGGAACTTGACAATCTCCCGCAAGAGATAGGATGATTTGCGTTCCCAGTTGGCCATAGCCTTCGCCGCGTTAGGATGGCGAGGGGAGAACTGGTGGTGGTTAGGGTGCGCACTTTTGAAAGGAACACCAGTGATACTTACTGCAATGAGCATGGGAGCTCTCAGTTCATTATGACGTGCAAGCTCTTCCTCCACATTTTTAACGTAGTCGCTCAACGCCCTGAGCTGATCTACCTCCATCAAGTTGCTAGCCATCATGCTTTGAGTGGGCGGGCTCCAGTCGGATAAGGCAACCTTGTCTCCAGGTAATCGAGGTTTGATGGTTCCAGTAGCGTGATCCATTGAGCTGCGTAGGGAGCTCGCCACACTAGGGCGAGGCATATGACCTGGGACAGAGGGTGTGCTATCCTGCCGGATCAAAGCTGGGTTGACAACATTTTCACCCCAGCCATACTCCATACTGCTGACACCGCCCATTAAAGGCTCCTTGGATAGTCTTGCCGACCAATAATTGGCCGTGGAGACAAATTCTCGCACAATGTCTGGTGTACCGACCTGGAAAAGATGGACTGCACCGGTAGGAAGTGACAATGCCCATACATGTGGCCGGGATTTAGAATACCCAGGGGGCGGTAGAGCACTGGCAATTGTCTGTCGTAGGAGGAAGCTGTCCAAGGCCTCGGCATTGTCCATCCAGTTCCCACCACCAACGACACTGCCGGCGGATGGACGAGACTTATTTTTATGGCGAAGAGACTTGGAGTTAGCGCTAAATGAAAAAAGCCGTATGTAGCCCTTCTCGATAACAGCAAAGCATTCATTCCAGGTCCTATCCTTGGCCTTTTTATCAAGAGATTCGAGATGATGCTTGTGCTTCAGGATACCTTCCTTTGCCCATGGTGCTCCGGCCAGTTCCAAAGTCTCATCTTCCAGAAGTGGTGCAACACGGGTAAACTCTTCACTGCTAGCAATGGTCATGCCTTCTTCGCGAATGATTGCCTGACTGAGGGCATTGGCAAACCCAATTGCCTGTTGATAGTCACCGTGAGCGAAATGGGAACCAAGCGATTCCATAGACATCGAAGTCTGAGTCTTGCCGTAAGAGTATTTGCTCCATGTGCTGGACCCGGCAGGGCTCCAAACAGAACCGTCATCCAAGCTTGTCCGGCTGGAAGCTACAGTAGACGTGGGATAAAGTCTGGACCTAGAGCGTGTCTTTGAAACCCAGCGATTGCTAACGCTGCGGAAGTCAGTCTGTGACCTGCCACGGTAGCTCATATTCTCAGAAGGTGCCTTGCTCAATACACTGGGAGTACGCCGTAGCATTCCGCTAACTGAGAGGCTGTTGGTCGATGGCTGCTCATGAACTCCGAGGGTAGAGGCTCCGTGGAGGGGCAAGCGCTGCTTCCTGATGGATTCGTAAAAGTCTTTGAGTACAGTCTCGATCTGCATTTCCCATCCTCTCATAGGACCATTGTAGGGGGCATTCACAAGAGTGTTGGATTCGGAGCTGGGTGAGTCCATGCCTAAGATCCCGTCGGAGCCACTCCTAATAGGTGGTTTGACTGAAAGGCGGCTCCGTGCCCTTCGACCCTCAAGGGGTTCTTCACAAGCCTCTGCAGGAAACGTAGTATTTTCGCCCGTTGGCGTGGTCGGCTCCGACTTATCATTCCAGGGGAGGGAGCCTCTTCGAAATTGAGTTGATTGAGGGCGAAGTGTTTCTTCAGTTCCAGCGGCCTTTAATGAATCCTTGCATACACGGGCTACTGTAGGGAGTGTGTTCTTTACGAACTGGCTGCGGGTCATCCTTGACTCAATATCAGCCACGTGCAAATCGGTGTTGAGAAGCAAAATCGAGTAGCAGATGGTGTGTACCACGTCTGTAATGGCTGTTAGCAAGAACCTTCCCCAGTTGGAAGAGAATGAAGAAAAAGCATAGTTCACTTACCGACTGCTTTGAAACCATGATTAGGATTGCATTCACACCATCGCTCCGAGAGGCTCATTAGAATTCGATCTACTTGCTGCGTCTCGGCTTTCAGGACGAGCTTGCCACAGAGATCACGCATGGCAGCAAGAATGTTGAAGCCAGTCCAATCGAACAGCTCCATGTATGCCTTCCGGGTACGGGTGCTGGTGGGCGTAACATCGCCCAAAACGGCAGCCGCTTGGGCCTTTTGGACAGAGGGGTCATCGCCATTGAAGATGTGGAAAGCCCTCTCGCGGTCGGAATCTGTGGGATGGGATTCTGGTAATGAGTAATGTTCGACAATGGCCGGCATGTTGTTGGTATTGGTGTTGGTGTTGGTGTCGGAGTCACGGGTTTCGACCTGGACAACTGGCAGACTGGTGGCTGAGTGGAAGACATCGTTGGTGGTCGACGTGGGTGAGATGGCGTGGGCGGAGGAGGGTGACGCCTTCTCAAACGATTTCTGAGACAGGCGTGCACCTTCCAAGGGCAGCACCATATCGTCGCCGTCGTCAATGGTCCTGTCGTCGGCGGTCGTGGTATCGAGCCACACGCGCTTTGACCGCGCGCTCGACTGCCTGGCTGACACTTCGTTGTCCTTGGGCGACGCGGTGAGGATCCAACCATCGTCCTCGACCTCTGAAGCGGATTGTGAGGGCGACGCAGACGCGGACGCGGACGCAGATGGCGAGGCCTTGGGGCCGCCGGAGCGAGGAGACAACAGCTCGGAGCGCTTCTCGCCCACATTGGCTTTGCGGTCGCTCCTACCTTCGGCATGGCCAGGAGTAGACGCTGAGGCAGGAGCGTGGCCGTGACCGTGGGCGACTGTTGCGGAGGCGGGGCTTGTTTTGGGTCCCCTAGATACCATGCCGCTAACGTCGCCTGATGAAGAGGCGCCGCGGTCTTCGTTGCAGCTGCTACTGTCGGCGAGAAAGCTGTCTTCCTGGTTGCTGGCCGCGTTGGCTCGGTTGTGCTTCATCTTCAGCTTCAGCTTGGGGCTGTCTGTGTTGGCTAGCGATGCATTCTTCACTTGGTCCCCTCGCGACGATGGTGGACTGCCCTCTGTACCACGCGAGCTCGGCTTCACGCTACGCACTGTTGCATCCTTGTGAGGCTTGTAACCCGGCGAAAAGCCGTTGAGACGCTCTCCATTTGCCACTTCTTCTCCAGTCGATTGGTGCTCCCGACTGTCGTAGTACCTTTGCCCGGAACTTCCCAGATCATTCAAGTACGGGTTCATAACCTTGCGCAAACTACTGACGCCTGGACTTGGTTGTGCAGGTGGAATCTCTGCTTTCACTGGTGGTCTAAACTCAAGCGGCACAATAGGGGGCTTCTCCGCCTCCGAAACCGACTTCTTGCGCCGCCTGAAGAACGACGATGGCTTCTTGGCCAGCGACGGCGGTGGCAGAGGTGTTGTTTCCTTGGGCCTTGCGGGCGGGGAAGTACCCTGCGCCGTCCTAGGTACGGACTTGAGCTGCGAAGCAATGTGAGTTGTGGTGTTGCTAGGAGTCGTCCGCGGACGGGCCTGAGAATAAATTGAGTCAACATCAGGTGGGCGTTGACCAGATACATCCAGAGGCGAGACACTTGAGTGATTGCTCGACGAATGGGATGATTGCGGCTGCGTTTTTGAAGAACTTCCCCCCCCAAAGAACTTCCTAAAGAATCCAGGCTTTTCTTTTGGCGTGGTAGCGGGTGACCCTGATGCGGCTAGGTGCTTCCGTGTAGCCACGGTTGGGGAGGGAGCCGGTGGGTCTTGGAACGTTGGGATAGGAGGGAGATCCCTGAGATTGCTGGCATTCACGAATTCTTGAGCTTGGAGCCTCATGTTGTGTTCCGGTTGGCTCTTGTTTTTACGCAGGGTTTTGAAGCTCGTGTTTGAGCGAACACTACCTTTGCGGCGTGGCACAGGAGCCGGCGGAGGCATGTAAGTAGGTTGAGGCGGATATGCTATGGGTGACTGCGGCTGTGATTCTTGAACCCTTCGAGGGCCGGCGGGTATAGTTGGCTGCGGAGCGGCATCATAATCGTGGTAATTCTGATAAGCATACCTGCTCCTGTCCAAAATGGACTCTGTTTTCACTGGTGATATCCTTGATCCGCTGGACATGTGGCCGTGATCGAAGCTGGCAGAGCGATTTCCAAAACCTGGACGATGCCCACTACTCATAGCTGCAGATTGCCCAATGTCCATGCTAGAAGAGCCACTTCCTTTGCTCCCTCTCCTGCCACCGCTCCGGACATGTCCTGTCTTTTGGTACTGTCCAAAAAGGCCGTTGCCGTGTTTGTTTGAGAAACCTTCTCTTACGCTAGTCTTTCGGCTCACTACGTTAGGAATATTATTACTACTGTTGCTTCTCCGTCCCCTAGAATGTTTGCTAGAATATCGCGAGGAAGAATCATCACGCAAGTCGTAGTCGGAAGAGTGAGAAGAAGTATAAGTATGACCGCGGTGCCGTGGCTGAGCCTGGGGTGGTGGGAAAGAATTTCCGGCCAAGAAGAAATCATCGTCTTGAAAGTTAGAGAAATGCGAGGTAGGAGGTTGACTAAATTGCGTGTGCACCGTGGAGAATTGGTCGAGTGACAGCAACATGTTGTCCACGACAGAGTCTCTGACAGTAGCTCCTTCAAAGGACAAATCATGCGAGTCTCGTAGCCGATCCTGATCGGAGTCGTTTCCTCGCGTATTGTCCACTGGGGTAGCATCGTCAAAGAAGGTCTGCTGCGGCGCTCGGCTGGTGTTGAGGGCATGCATCCCTGCGCTGGCTTTGTAGGTTTTAGAAGAGCCCGTGGGCGTCGCCGGTCGGTCCTCGTCGCGAGCGTAGTCTGCCATTGTCTGCGAAGGCGAGGATTCAGACGGGGGTCGAGGCAGGGCGACGGTGGTGTCGCATTCTCCGGCTCAGGGCAATCGGAAATCCAGAGCGGCGAAGGGGTATAAAGGTGCCGTGGCCGTTGACTCTGGCCTACCGCGGTCGAACTGAGAGTTGCAGGGCGAGGCCGGTCAGGTATGGTTGCTCAATTGCGGTATGTTGGGTCGGCGAGCCGGTCGTTGGAGGAGCGGACTCTCGCGCGCTGCGGACGACGGAAGGGACAGCGCAGAGGAACTGTGGACGGAGGAGGTAGACCCAAACGAGGCGGCTCGCATGACACGGTGAAGAAACAATGGTCGAAATTGCGGGTTGCGCAGTTGGTCGCGGGGAGTTGGGGACTCGGCTGTTTGGTGTAGTTCAGGGGTTCTCAAACAATAGTAGCCCACATCTGCAGCGTAGTCAAAGACGCTACCGGGAGCAATGCAGGCAGCGCTGACGGCAGAGCGCAAGCTGCAGGGAGCAATAAAAGGGGATATGGAGAATAGAAACTGGAGATTGGAGCACGGCGGCAGGTAGCAGGGCGACAGAGCCGTATCTAGTGTGCGGTAGATAGAGCAGAGAGGTGGGCGAGCACAGCGCAGACAGAAAAGGTGAGTGAGTAGAGCCACTACCAGGAACTTTTTCAGATGCCTTGCAGGTCTCGTCTTCTCTCCTCACGCCGCGACGAGGACGAGGGCCTGGGGATCCCTGGCGGGTGGGTGATGGGCGATGGGCGGATGTCGGACAGTGCGCGGTGCGGACGGTGCAGAGTGCCAACAATTGAACGCCTCTCTGAGATGCGGCGTGTGGTGTGTGTGCTGTCTTTGCCCTATGGACCTTCTTTTACTTGTATGAGGGCAGGATGGGCGACCGCGAGTCACTTGCCCTGGCAGCCTCCAATAAGTAATAATTCTGGCACTTGCACTCGCACTTGCACGCCGAGGACCAGGACCAGGACCAGGACAAACTCAGCTCTAGGGACGGGGTCACCGCACTGGGGATGAAGCCATCTCTTTCACCACCACTAGATCACTAGATACAGTTTGTCTACCACCTCGTCTCCCGTGTCCACCGCCACTCACCACCGTTGCCCGCTGCTGGCCGCGCCGTGTAACCCCTTATGAAACAGCAGCAGCTTGACTGTCGACGCTGGGCATGCATCTCCTGCAGCGCGCTGGAGCGAATCAGGCGGCTAGCGCTCTGATCACAGGTTCGCTTTGGTGTGGGCGCTCAGGGACAGGACAAGTTCAGGGACGACAACTTTGTTGGTAAAATTCACAGGCACAGGCACAGGCACAGGCACCGCGCCGCTATATCGCTTCGCCACTATCTATCTAAGTACAATACATATGCCGCTATGCCGCTATTGAAAACCTTCTCTGGAGGCACTTGGTCGCTCTTGGTTGTGACCTTAATCGCGTTCGCCGCCCGCCGGCCAATGCTACCGCATGCCACCACACACCTCCACAACCGCTGGCCAGGCGAGGAACATGCCCGCTGCCGACAAATGACACCGGCCATCCTCGCCCTGTGATTGGCCACTGCCTGCGCTGCGTCCTTCCTCACCTCCCTTCTGGGTACGAGCCAATGCCCTTGACGCTATTGAGAGGCCATGGCTTCTCGGGCGCACTGCTGCTCTTTGCTCAGTCCCATTTTCCATTCTCCTCTCACGGCGAAGCACATTTCCGCTGACGGGCGCCATGGGAAGACTGTTCACATGTAATAAGACTGCAACTGCAACATACTTACTGTCAGAGTAGACTCCGATCAACCATCGTGACCGCTTGCTTGCATCTTCAGTCCCACAAGCCAGGAATGTCTTCAGGCGCCAGGGAGTCCCTTTTCTTCTTTGTGATGGAGTTTTCACTGTGCTTTTTGGCGGCCACTTGCTTTTTGGGTGACATCTGTCAGTGCTCCCCTGTCTATAGCCAGGCTTGACAGTTCCTCGCAACGGCTGTCATGGAACAACGACGCCCTAGCTTGAGAAGCCCTGGGAAGCCTTGGGATGCACACCCGCCATTGTCACCATCCAGTGGTGGTACGTACGAGTACGCACGACTTCTCAAAATACGCGTTGCACAGCAGCCCGAAGCCGACCTTGCTCTTCAAAATTCCCGTCTCACCACGTCACTCTCCCTTGTTTTCGGCACCCTTCCACGACATGGCTGAATTAAGCATATTACAACATGCTGCCAACACACCCGAAAAGGACGGCCGCCCCTGATTCTGTCATTATTGTATTGCCCTTTTCGCTTTCGTGCTTGGATCGGGTCGCCTAATATAATCATGCCCAACTACACACTTCGTTATACATTACTTATACGCTGTCCTGCCTACGCATAATTTGTCACAGTCTGCGCTACTGCACTCCATGTGAGACATACATGATCTAAAACAATCCAGTTTTCCCGCTGTGAGCCGTTTCTGTTTGCTTTTTGCCGTCTGCTCTTCATTGGCGGCTGAGCCTCGTCCGCATTATGTTCGTCCGCCATCCACGAGCCAGGAACATGTAAAAGGAAATGGCCATGGTTTATTCAGCATAGCAGAATAGCCTTTTTACCATGCGCCTCTAGACAGATAAGCGAAAACCCTATTCTCCCAGTCCCACTTGACGCGCGGGGTTAGCCACTCATGCTCAAACGAATGGGGTCCATCGTCTCCAACCTGTCCTCTCCGTCTGAAGTACCGCCGAAGTAAATTGTGAACAAGGTTTGATCAGAACTATGATCGGCCACAGTCTTCCCGGACGTTTGTGCACAGCTACAGACTGCATTCGCAGTTGGTTCACCTTTCGTCACTTTTGGAAATGTCCACGAATAATAGAGTTGAAACTGTAGGAACACGTCAACGCCTGGGACCATACCTTACGTGTTTTGGACATCAAAATACCAATTTAACTTATCAATACCCATATTCTTACCTCAGACTAGGATCCCAGCGTATTTCTCTCGAACCTCACACTTCTTAGGAAGGAAAAGAAACTGTCATTCTGTAACCGCGCAAGTTTCCTCATGCCGAAAAAAACTCTTTCTTGAGCAGAGGATTTGGCCTCCTCTATCTCTATTGCACTTCATCCGCGCTATTTACACGGTGCCGTTTCAGCCCTGGTGTTTTGGGTATTTTGATTTGTTCTATCATGCAAAGCAGCATGCAACCATACACGGATTTGTGGGACAAGGGCAAGCCAAGACGGGTTCTCCATGATCGCTTGCATGGCGGGTTTGGTATGTGTTGTTCACGATGCATGATGGCAAGATTCTTCTCGACAAAGAGTGATCTGCTCTCATGCATATGTGGAGCCAAACGGTATAGAAGATGCAAGCTATACGTCCAGGTACTCCCGCCACCTTCGACTTGCTGCGTCTCAAAGAATCGGCCAACACAGGGTCCTACAACTAGATTCTAGAATCAGACGCAATGCGATGCACAGTCGAGAAGTCGAAGGCTGAGCGGGTGACGTGGAAATCAATCTATAATGGCTTGATCACCCAATGCCATGTAAAGGTTAAGGCGTTGCCTTTCTTTGTCAATTGGTGCTTGTCACGCTCCTCCGTACTTACAGGGCGACTTGTTCTGGAATCCTCCCACCTACGTTTCCCATGTAGACCATACGTACCACTTACTTCAGAGGGCATTCCGGTAACCAGGCTTACCGCCATCTGCATGTGTACGCTCAAGTTGAAGTTGACTAGGAAGCAAACGCTTCAAAGCAAACACATCGTACTTGTAAGCTTTCGGGTAACTTTCTACACGCTGCTTGCCGGCAGTCGGTGCGGATTAGATTACGTTTGCTCTCTACCTATATCTAAGAGTAATTATTTTCTCCTGCTTGGAAGGATGTGTCGAACGCTAATAAAAGCAGAGCTATAAGTGGCGTAGGACAAAAAGTTGCCCGAGGGTGGGGTAGCTGCCACCATGCAATGCAGCCATCGTCAGTGGCGGAATGCAGACCTCGTCGCCGCTCCTCGCAGTCCTGACTGTTCGTTCTCGCTCAGTGCTTGGAAAGTTCGCCCTGCTCTCATTTTAGTGATTCCTGTCCAATTGTACGCTTAGCTGTGTCTGAAGGAAATCCCCATCTCGCTTTTGGGATAGAGTGCATCGGCTCAGCCATGGCGACTAGGAAGGAAATCACCCTCGCGTTTGATGTCTATGGCACGCTACTGTCCACCGAGTCCATAGCAACGAAGCTCGCGTCGCATGTTGGCGAAGAAAAAGCTGCATCGATAGCCCAGCAATGGCGACGCTACCAGCTCGAATACACATGGCGCTTGAACAGCATGAGTAATCTCCCTCTTCTCTAATTCCGCTACGTCTTCCATCACTCTACTCTCCCTCCCACCTCTATTTCTAACACCAGTCAAGACAAATACGAGCCCTTTTCCTCAGTAACCCGCAAGTCATGCATACACGCCCTCGGCGAAGCAAGCGTTACGCTCAAAGCCGCAGAAATCGATGATCTGATGGCTGCTTACAATTCTCTCAATGTCTTCGCTGACGTGCCACCATTGTTCGAGCACCTCGCGAGAAATCCGCACATCAATGCTTGCGTCTTCTCCAATGGCACAAATGAAATGGTGTCGACCTCCCTCGCGCAGTCCCCTGATATCTCACCGCATGCGCATCTCTTTGGGAAGACAGTTGTTGTAGAGCCTATACGGAGATTTAAGCCAGATCCGAAGGTTTACGCGCATATGTGTGCGGAGGTGGGGAGGGTGGGGAGCGAGAGTGAGGTCTGGTTGGTGAGTGGGAATCCATTTGATATTATTGGAGCGAAAGCAGTGGGTATTAGTGCGTGCTGGGTTGATCGGAGTGGGAAGGGGTGGGTGGATAGGCTGGGGGACGGAGAGGGAGATGGTGGAAAGCCGGATGTGGTGGTGAAGGGACTAGATGAGGTGGTTGGCAAGATTGGGAATTTTGTGAATGCTAAGTAATTAGTGGAGCCATAGACAATGGTAACTGAAATAAATTTCTGTGGAGTATTTGAAAGTTTACATTACACAAATTATGAAATACCGTCAAGAAGATATCGTTGCTGAGGGCCTGAAATATCGGGAGAGTGGTGATGTAATCGGGAATGATTGATTTTACAAAGATGACTTGACAATATAATTAATTGGATACAGTTCTAAGAATTCACTAAAAGACAGTGAGACTAAATGCGGTAATCTACAAAAAGAATTCTATCACTCTTCATTCCACAGGACCTACGTGGATATTTCTCAAGATGCTTTTTGGTAATCATGTCGCAATCGACAAGGGTTTAAGCCACAGTGGCGGTGCGAACCTATCGGCTTTGAGACGTTCCTCTCTCGAAACTTTGACAAGCCCTCAGGGACCTGTGGGTTATCATCGAACCACCAACATTCACCAGCAACCATGAGACGGGCAAGCGGTCTTAGGGTCAGTGCCATTACACCTGCATCAATTGAAGATGTTCCAATCGTTTTCTAATACCAACTAGGTATCCTCACCCCGCGACATCTGTGCCTTTTGCGCCACCCGTCAAATCTACACGGTAGACACATCCATTCAATTGTCGATTGTGTCTCAGCAGCGGCATCTACATTCATCAAGCAAAGCGCCCCATTATGCGTCTGAGCAACAGGTTTACAAAGATGAGGCTGCGCCTCCGCGACAGATGACGATGGCTGAGCGAGCGCGCCAGCAGCTAATGACGGGTCTGTACTCGGCTGTTGGGTCGCCCCCGGCGCAAGGAAGATACATGTCTCCAGCAGAAAGAGCGAGATTATCGTTGCAGACGGCAGCTCCGGCGAAGCTCCCACCACAATCGAGCCGGCAACACAGCTCGGATAGAAGGCCACTGAATAGGAGGGATACATTCGAAGGGCCTCCTCGGAATAATAATAGGGATAGAGCGCAGCCTATCAAGAGAGGTCAAGTTGACTTTGACCGGCCCAGCTCACACGCACGGCACACAGTCAGCATGAATTCGCGGCCTCACATGGAGTCTCCAGCTTTTGGGGTGGGGCATCTACGACGGAGAAATAATCCTCAGGTGAATCGTGTGCAAGGCGGAAGCGAGGAATTACGGTCTGCAACTTTCACCCCTCAAAGGCCTATGGAAAGGTTACCAAGTAGCGAGATATCGAAACTTTTGGATACCAATTCCACCAGGAGAGGCCCTGCGCGATACACTCCGCTGACCAGGGAGGGGAATCGCGCAGGATGCTGGCATTGCGGTAAGCCAGATCACAAGAGCTTCCACTGCCCGGATAGGCCGGTGTTGAAGCAGCGTGGTCCGACTCGGCAACCTCAACAGAGAACGGACACCGTATCTGATACCGCGGAAGCGTGGGTTAAGAGAGAAGGCACTGGTATACGAACTGAGCAGTCTGGCACTCAGGTCTCTAGTGAACGATGGACAAAGGGTCGCGAACCGGAACGCAGAAATCGCCGCTTTGAGATGAATGAGCCGAAGGAGGTACGGAATCGATACGAGGAGCCTGAAAGTCGTCGAGCAAGCAATGACAGCCGAAGATCGCGCCGCGTTATGCGTGCGGAAGAGGAAGAAGACGAGCGACACGTCGATAAGGCAGAACGCAAGCGGCTTCGGAAAGAAGCGAAGAAGGCGGCGCAGATGACAAAGATAGAGCCAACTCCCATCTATCTTCCCGAGTATATCAGTGTGGCCAATCTTGCTTCAATGCTGAAATTGAGGGTGGACGATTTCATTGTAAAATTAGAAGAGCTGGGATTTGAGGATGTCAAAAACGACCATATTCTCAACGCCGAGCACGCCGGGCTTGTGGCCCAGGAGTACAACTACGAGCCTATCATTCAGTCAGAGCAGAAAGATGGTGATCTATACCCAGCTCCTGCATTGTCTCCCGAAGAATACGCCAAACTACCCGTTCGTCCACCGGTTGTGACAATCATGGGCCACGTCGATCATGGCAAGACAACCATTTTAGACTACATCCGCTCCACCACCGTTGCCGCTACGGAATTTGGTGGCATTACGCAGCATATTGGTGCTTTCAGCGTACCTTTAGCTTCAGGGAAAAAGATTACCTTCCTTGATACGCCTGGTCATTCTGCTTTCGAGACAATGCGTGCTCGGGGGGCAAACGTGACGGACATTGTCGTTCTGGTAGTTGCTGCCGACGACTCTGTTATGCCACAAACTGTGGAGGCTATTAAGCACGCTCAGGCAGCCCAAGTACCCATAATTGTTGCCATTAACAAAATCGATAAGCAGCAGGCCGACCCTGATGCAGTCAAACTTGACCTTGGCCGTCATGGCATTGAGGTAGAGGACTTTGGCGGTGATGTCCAAGCTATTTGCGTCAGTGGCAAGACTGGTAAGGGTATTTCTGATCTGGAAGAAGCCATCTCAATACTTTCAGAAATGCTTGACCACCGTGCAGACCCTGAGGCTTCGGTTGAAGGCTGGGTCCTTGAAGGCACGACGAAAAAGTCTGGCCGTGTAGCTACAGTCCTTGTCCGCAATGGCACCCTCCGCCAAGGAGATATACTCGTAGCAGGCAACACGTGGACCCGAGTAAGGAGTTTGAAGAACGAAGATGGTGTCATAGTCAAGGAAGTCGGACCCGGTATGCCCGTCGAAGTAGACGGCTGGCGCGAGCAACCTATCGCAGGTGACGACGTCTTGCAGGCGGAGGACGAACAACATGCCGCATCTGTATCTGAGCTACGAATTGAGAAAATGCAGCGCGAGCAAATGGCTAAGGATATGGAAGCCATCAACGAAGCCCGTCGTCGGGAGTCTCAACGACGCGATGCTGAGGAGACAGTCGAGAACGCTACCTCAATTGGAGACACTGCTGCGGAGGCGAAAGGAAAAGGACCAGAAGTCGTCACTTTTATTATCAAAGGCGACGTGTCTGGCTCCGTTGAGGCCGTTATTGATTCTGTATCCGCTATTGGTAACGCCGAAGTGTCCACGCGTATTCTCCGCCACGGTGTTGGTTCTCCAACCGAGTTCGACATACAGCACGCTGCTGATGCCAAGGGACATATCGTCAACTTCAATACCGCGGTCCCTCAACATATTAAGGCCATGGCAGAGGAGAAAGGTGTCAAGATCCTAGACTCCAACATCATCTACCGGATTGCGGAGAACGTCAAGAAATTGCTCTCCGAGAAGTTAGCACCAAACGTCATTCAAAAGGTAATTGGCGAAGCTGAGATTGCACAAATTTTCGAGATCGGCTTGAGGGGACGAAAGACGATGCAGGTCGCTGGAACTAAAGTACGCAACGGCGTCGTCAATCGGAGGGAAAAGGTCCGCGTTCTGCGTGGTGAGGAAGTCATCTATGATGGTAAGTTGCACAATATTTTATCAAATTCTTTGAAGTGTTGTTTGCTAACATTGTAAAATAGGCACCATCAACTCGCTCATGAACCAAAAGAAAGAAGCGGAGCAGATGCGTAAGGACACTGAATGCGGCATTGCCTTTGAGAACTGGGGCGACTTCAAGGTTGGCGACAAGATCCAATGCTACGAGGAAAAACACGAAAAGAGGAGTTTGTAAGAATAGATACTCTGGGAGCTGGTTTTCTACCTCGGTTTGTATGCATGTCTTTTTGTTTTTGCAGTATAACGTATCAAAAGGGTGTATTTGGGTGTGCGTTTAGAAACGGAATTTCACATTCGTTTAGAAGGCGTGCGATTAATACATGGGTCTGTGTAAGAGTATGTAGGTTGATTATGTTTCTCTGGGGCCTTTTCCACTCCATTTCTACTCATTCCTCACTTTTTATTAATAGCACGTATAAGATGTAATCATTCATGGCATGGGGCTATAGGTCTCTAGAAACAGATCATTGTAGCATACGGAGTAAAAGGATATAAAACGACTTGATAGACCAGCCTACCACCCTATCAGTCTAGGATTGTGTGCAAATGACAGTCAAGGTGAAGCTACAGTTGGCTTCACGTTTCACGAGAGCAACTACATATAATAATTAATAGATTCACTCGAATCTTCTTTATTCAATTCGTAGGTAGGGACAAAATGCCTCTAATATAATATGTGACGCCTTCTCGTGCGCTAGATATGCTACAACATCAAAAGTCACAAAGGACCCCCCGCACACACCAAACAAACCGTTGAATACATAATAGTATCAGGCAGATCACCGCCTCGAACCCTTCCCTCGAATGTAACCGGATATACGCCATGTGAAAAGGAACAAACCGTAGAATGCGCCTTTTTGCCATGCACAATGAAAGTCTGTTTGTTTCCAGTTTTCGCTCCGATCGTACAGTTTAGTTGCTCTTCTGCTTCATCCCCGTAACGCTGCTACTTGATATCCTTCGCCCCACCAGAGTTCACTTCTCTTGAATGATTCATTGGATTTAATGTTACGAATCGTGCTCTACCTACCTTACACGTGTTTTCTTAGTCTTGCACCAGCCCATAGCACAGGTGCAAAATGCTTCGACATGTTGAGACCGAATAAGCTGGCAAACCAGAGTATAGTTATGGCGGCGATGGGGATAAGGAGAAGCTCCGTATGGTGGAGGAAGGGGAGAGCATTGTAACCCAGGAAGGTGATGATGAAGTAGTAATTTAATGCAACAAGGTAGAGTGTATTTGAAAGAAGAAGGGAAACCCTATCATAGCGCATCAGTATACAATTCCCTGGAAGCATCAGTTTTTTCTAATTCCAGAAAACTTACCAACGATCCGTGCCAACCAACGGCATACACAAAAACTGCACAACGTACAAGAAAACCCAAATGGGCACAAATGCTCGAATCGCCACATCCCAGCAGTACCCAAACTCCAGCTCTTCTTTGCCCTCCCCATTTTCTATGTTATAGAGTCCTCTTCTCCGTCCGGGAATCAGCGAGTTGCCTGGTCCGAGTAGTCGGCCGACAAGGAAAAAGAAGAGTGTGGCAATGAGTAGGGAGAGTATGAGGAAATGTACGAATATGAAGACCATGGTTATATGGAGGGTTTGCGAGAAGCCTTCTGCGTAGGCAAATCCCCACGCAAGAGATGTTAACGTTAGGAAGAAGGAGAGTAGGTAAGTGAAGGAGGGGTCGGGGCGATGATATGTTTTGGTCGTTTGCTTCTACTCAGCGAGGTCAGCGTATGTCTCCCTCGAAGTACAACGTAGATTCCTCGGAGGAATATCATCTAATAAGCATATGCGCCTCTGTCTGCTTTCTAAAATTGGGGAATGCCTTCATGGGGGTACTTTTACTTAAGATGGGAAGTGCGGGTAGTCGTACATGGTAATATATGCTCCGGAACACCTTCTTCGGCGCTATTATCAGGCTCATGATCTCCCAGATTGCCATCTCGAAGTCCATCTGCGGGAACTTGAACAGGCGCTTGAAGAAGCGCGGCATCCTGATCTCGTTTCGTCGGGATGGGGCAGTGGAGCCGAAGTTAGAGGGACCACCCGTGGGGCGCGGGAGCGAAATGTGCGGGCTATTCATGGTTGGATATATACGGAGAAGTGTAGGCGGTAATGGGAGAGATAAAACGTGGTTCTGGAGGGCGGTGGGTGATGTGATGGTGGAAGCAGGCGCGGTAGCCTGGAGATGCTCAAGCGGTAGCAGCAGGCGGAATGTATGAAGGAAATGGGGACGAGATCAGCACAGAGCACCGCAGTCCATGTTTGAGGCCGAGTAGCAGGGGGAATTGCAGAGGAGCAAGTGAATGCGCCGGGATATTCGCGTTCCTGGCGGTGGATGGATGACATCGCCAGCCGTTGGAGCTCGAGCGAACCAGCCACACGCCAAGCCGCGGGCGAGCCAAGACCTAGGCCTGCCCTGCCCTGCACGACCGACCTGGACCTGGACCTGGACTTTGGACCTCCAAAGCAACGACCGCAAAGCATCCCAAGGCAAAGCACACTGGCCTCGCCCAACGACAATTTCTCGAGCTGCCGTGCCTCTGATCCTTTGCTCGCGCTTGCTTCCGCGCGACGCCCCGGCCAGCTCTCTTCCCTTCTCTCTTCTGCTTCCTTCTCTACCACTAACGACGCAGACAAAGCCAACCCCAACAGCCCGCGCAATATCTCGGCGCACCCATCCGTAGCCTGCTTCTGACCTGAATCATATTGTTCTCAAGGTACTCTCAGCCCTGTCACAATCATCATTGAGACTGCAGTTCTGACGCGTCATTATCAGCGCAACCATGGCCGACGACGCTGAGCTTGCTTTCCTTGAGGCGCAAAAGGAGTATGATCCAACAGCAGACTACCAGCCCGCCGACCATGAAAACAACCAGGACACACCTATGAACGCCGGCGACGAGGAAGAATATGATCCGGCCATTGCCTTCTCTCCGCAGGGCCCGTCTGAGCAATCTGGCTCGATGCCCCCAGAACCTACCCTCGACGACCCGAACGCAAATCACACCACGCTACCACTACCATCTGCTACACATGAAGGCGAGAATGGCCTACAGATCCTGTCTGCTGAGGCGTCTGCCGAGGTTTCTGCCGCGCCAACGCCGTCAAAGCAGCCGCGCACCATGGGTGGGTTTGTCGTCGAGAGTGAGGACGACGAGGACGAAGAGCCTGTCGCGAAGCTGAAGCCGGCGGGTGCTACATTGTTGAATGCTTCGGGGGCAGCTTCCAATTCACCGCAGCGTTCTCTTACACACACTCCAAACAATACACTTGCCCAAAACGATGTACAGTTACATAGTGCTCAAGATCAGGGTGCTCCTATCGTCTCCTCTGCTTCTATCACTGTTAATGAGCCTGCTTCCTCTGTCGCTTCTGCTGTTTCTAACGGCGGCTTGCCCGTCCCAGATTCTAGCAACCTAGGTGCTTCGCTTTCTTCACCTCATCTCCTTAGCATCACCTCTGCGCAACTACCTAAAGCTACTCCTCCTGCCATCCCCACTCCCACTTCTGCTTCTGCTGCCACAACAGCAGCGGCGCTTCCACAACCCCGCCTTCCGCATGATCGCGTAGGCATCTTCGAAGATCGAATTGCTGAGGATCCTCGTGGTGATATCGAAGCTTGGATCAGTCTAATCGACGATTATCGCAGGCGCCATAAGGAAGACGATGCTCGAGCTGTTTTTGAGCGATTCTTCAAGATCTTTCCTGCCGCAGTAAGTTATACTTTTGACAATATTCTTGTGATTCGACGCTAAAAAAAACCCACAGGGCGAGCAGTGGATTGAATACGTCAAGTTCGAGACAGAGCTCGAACAGCTGGGCAAAGTAGAGCAGCTCTTTGGCCGGGCTATTCCCTTGAGCCCTCATGTTCCTCTTTACAAGTCCTATATTGACTACACTCGCCGCCGTTTCAACTTAATCACTGACCAGAGTGGCCAAGCACGCTCTGTCCTAACGCAGGTGTATGAGTTTGTGCTCGATCAAGTTGGTATCGACGTTGAGTCGGGCCAGATTTGGCTTGACTACATTGAAATGCTTAAATCAGGTCCAGGAAATCTTGGTGGTACAGCTTGGCAGGACATGCAGAAAATGGATACCCTTCGAAAACTGTACCAGCGTGCTGTTTCTGTTCCCCACGGAGCAACCTTGGAGATTTGGCGTGATTACGATAGGTTCGAGATGAGCTTGAACAAGACTACGGTTTGTTTACCTTTGGCGAGCAAAATGTGATCTGTGATGCTAAATCTTTTCGGTAGGGTCGAAAGAATCTTCAAGATAAATCGGCTGCCTATATGACAGCGCGAAGTGCCATCAACGTTCTTGACAATGTTACTAAAGGTGTCAACCGCACTACGCTACCAAAGCTGCCTCCTGCACCAGGCTTTGATGGCCACGACGACTATATGAACCAGGTCAAGCTGTGGAAGAGTTGGATCCAGTGGGAGAAGAGCGACCCACTGGAGTGCGCAGCCGATGACAAGGCTCTATATCAAAAGCGCATTCTTCACATCTATAAGAGCTCCCTAATGGCGCTTCGCTTCTGGCCGGAATTGTGGTTTGATGCAGCTGAATGGTGCTTTCAGAACAACTTGCAAGAGGACGGTGATAAATTTCTGAATGATGGCATTGATGCCAACCCTGAGAGCTGTTTGTTGGCCTTCCGAAAGGGCCATCAAGTGGAGCTTCGCACCGACTTCGAGGAAGGTGAACAGGGCGTTCTTGCCAAAGGCAAGGCTGTGCGTGAACCATACAACAAAGTTCTCGACGCCCTTTATGAGCTTACGGCACAAACCAAAAAGCGTGAAGAGCATTCCATCGCGCGAGCAAAAGAAACGTTTGAAGCGCAGATGAAAGCTGAGGAGGCCGCTCGAACGAACGACGACGGGAATTCGGACGATGGTGATGATGACGAGGTTGTGGCTGTCAAGCGCAAGAAGGAGAAGGAAGAGGCGTTTAATGCTCAAGTGCAGGCCATCTCTGCTGGTTACAATGCACAAGTTCATACTCTGAAGAAGACGCTCTCTTTCGCGTGGATCGCTCTCATGCGTGCCATGAGAAGAGTCCAAGGAAAGGGAGGCCCAGGCGCTCCAGTACCGGGTTTTCGTGGCGTCTTCGCTGAAGCTCGTAAGAAGGGCAAGCTCCTTAGTGATGCTTATGTGGCGAGCGCTCTTATTGAACATCACTGTTATCAGGATCAGGCAGCTAACAAGATTTTCGAACGAGGCATGAAACTCTTCCCTGATGATGAGCAGTTTGCATTGGAGTACATTAAGCATCTCATTAAGATCAACGATTCGACTAGTGAGTCCATAATTCGCTATGGTTGAACCCGAACTAACTATAAAAGACGCACGCGCGGTTTTCGAAACGGTCGTTACCAGGTTGATTGCAAAGCCTGAGAATATCTCCAAAGTCAAGCCGCTGTTTGTCTACTTCCACGAGTATGAGTCGCAATTTGGCGAGCTTGCTCAGATTTTGAAGCTCGAGCAGCGCATGGCTACCCTGTTCCCTGAAGATCCTCAGCTGCAGCGCTTTGCAGAGCGTTTCGCAGCTCCGACATTCGATCCCACGATTGTACGACCTATCATTTCCCCCCGAACTCAAATGAGGCCAGTCATGCCGACAGTCATCACCTCCATTGAAGAGCCTCTACCTGTCGCACCTTCCCAAGTTCAGGCCCAAGAGTCGCGTGTCGCATCACCAGCTATACTGAACTCCCCTCGCCTTACAAATCTCCTCCCTGTCTCTAACTCGCCCAAACGTCCCCTTGAGGATGCTGATGACGGCGTTCAGCCACGCAAACTCATACGCGGTGAATCACCACTCAAAGGCGCCGCAGGCCGACGTCTCGACGCAGCTAGGCGAAACCTTGCCGCAGGTGGTAATACGCCTGTTGGACTCCCCCCCGCCCCACTTCCTCGCGAGATCACCTTCTTGCTCAGCATTATTCCCGCCGCACACACATATAAAGAGACGCGTTTCAACGCTGAGAGGATGGTTACTATGCTCCGTGGTCTCACGACCATACAGGCACCCCCAGGCACTGCAACTACACAACAAGCACAGACACAGCCTTCCCCAGTCAACCGCTGGGGTACAACTTCTGCGACTGCTGCACAGCTGCAGGACATCCAGGCGAGATACGGTGGTCAGGGTATAGGTCATGCAGGTTGGGGAGCATGAAGCACCACCACTAGGACGTTGTCCTCACCCATACAATTAAACCAAAAGACATGATCAATGTGTACCATCGCGTACTTCTGGACCGGCGGCGAGATGAAGAAATATACTGATCACTCTGACAACGGGAATTTGAGAGTCGGAGAGATGAAAAAAAAAAAGGAAAAGTTAATCAACTCAGAAAGGGATAATCCAAGCATTGCATGGGACCGGCGTTTCCACTCTAATTTGGGTCATTGGAATTCTACATACGGAAGACTGTACTTCAGGGAAGGTAGGATAGGGTTAGGGCTTTTTAAGCAAAGTTTGACACTTGAGCGTGGCGTTGTTGAGTGTTTGTCTACGTGTTTCTTTCCTCTCTTCACTCAGACAATTGGTCAATCAAACCAGATAGTATACCGGTTTTGGGCTTGGGCTGGATGACTGCCTCCGTGACATTAGGATGGATTTCTCTATCCATACTTGATATAATACATATCATTTGATATTCATGTGTCTGACCGCCGTTGGCAGTGATATATTCTTGAGTTGTGGTTTTATAATGACTGTGCTAGTTCTTATCTTCGTTTGCTATGATGGACGTAAAGAAACAACACAATAGGTGTCACTAATGGCATTTAATGTTCTTATGATCCATATCTTCGGGTGATTGAATACTTCGCAGAGAGTTTCGACGCCTGAAACTGATACTGGGGAAAATTACGTTACTCCATAGCATACAAAGAAATCAATACCTCCCCAAGAATTTATAAAACGCCCAAATCCGATTCCCTCGGTCTATCGAGAAGGTGAACGGATGGCGCTGAAGTGACCCACTTTGAGAGTTCATACTCTGATTTGTCTAGACAGCAATCAGTGTACGATCATGTACTAGACCCCTTCAACACCTGATTCTGTTCGGTGTTCTGGTGGGTTCTAGAGCTTTGTTTGCATTTATCATACGGAGAATCCTTTGCCTTTACCCAGGCTTGAGCCTACACCGCCCTCGGCATCTCTCTCACTGAGCTACATCTTACCTCCCTTTTCACTGTTTTACCTCCCCTCCTAGTAACCTACAGGCTTACCGACTCCACTGGCGGGCTACACGTGCCCTCACGTGCACTAGCGTCTCACTGTCGGTCTCTGTCTTTACAAACCTGTGGTCTGAGGCCTTCCTTCCTCTTCCTCCTCAACCAAACAACCACCTCAACCCAAGGATACAACCAACAGCCCATCACTGCTATCCTACCTGTCACCTCACACCTTCAACCACCGACTTCTTTCAAGCGTATGTACCATCATTCGTAATAGTAACATTCACTCCCGTCTCCGCTTCCAAGCCACACCTACAAGGCGCACTTCCCTTATTCGTGGATAGCAGACTGCCTCATCCGGCGCCGTCTGCAGTCATCGAGCCTTGCCTTCCTTCACGCATTTGTTTACATTTCGCGTCTCAAACCTCCCCATACCGTGTTTCTCCTTCACCAATCCAATCCCCACCTCCAGCTTGTCGCCACAAAAACACACACACACACACACACACACACACACACTCTCTCTCTCTCTCTCTCTCTCTCTCTCTCTCTCTCTCTCTCTCTCTCTCTCTCTCTCTCTCTCTCTCTCTCTCTCTCTCTCTCTCTCTCTCTCTCTCTCTCTCTCTCTCTCTCTCTCTCTCTCTCTCTCTCTCTCTCTCTCTCTCTCTCTCTCTCTCTCTCTCTCTCTCTCTCTCTCTCTCGGCTCTCTCATATCAATTCCACCACACCCATCCATCCATCAACCGACCTTACTCTGGTACAGCCCAACATCTACCATCACTCACTCTCATTTTCTCACTTTTCCTTACGAGGCCGACAGCGGTATCTCGCTTCTGGGTTGAATTACTTGCTGACATCACCACTTCACAGTCCAACAGCCCACTCTTTCATCAACCAACTACATAATCGACATCAAGGTACGTAAAGAACAGAGTGAATTTCCATTTTTCGCCAGCTCACCTCGACCTTTGATATCATCATTGGACTTGGGCGTTTAGAATCCCACCCAACATTTCACTCTTCATTCACGCCTTTCCACATCTCCGACGCATCATTGATCTCCGCGAACATCACTGACTTCACTATCAGACAACATGGCGGGTGCAGCCAAGAAGCGTGCCCAGGCTGAAAAGAAAGCCCTTAAATCTTCCCATGATTCAACGTCGCCATCACACGGCCAAACTCAAGGTTCCTCATCAAAATCAATCCCTCGGCTGGACGGTAATCGAGACCCAACGCCCCCACGTGGGTCTCGCGTTGCAGCTGATTATACCAAGGCTACGGACCTGAAGAATGTTTCCGATGTTCTTGGTGCTGGTGGCTGGTATGCCGCGCGTGGTCTCAGTGTCCCCAGCACTATACCCACGCGTCCGAAGTTCAATACCCACGGCAAAGAGACAGGTATAACACTCAACACATTCAACGTTATCAGGACTCCGAAGCAAATTGTGCACCAATATGACGTTGCTTGGGGAGGTGAAACCGACATCACAAAGAGGGTTCTGTTAAAGAAAATTTGGCATTCCAAGGCCGTCAAGAAAGCCCTTGGTGAGCCGAACAATTTGTGGATCTACGATGGTAACAAGCTTGCGTGGTCGGCCAAACGCCTCGATCGCGATGAACTTCGAATTCCTGTGGACCTTGACGCCGAAGAGGGCCGACAACTTATGAAGAAGCCGAATAAACACACCGTGTTTATCCGCCATGCTCGAAAAATCGACTTCACTCATCTGCAGGCTTTCTTAGACGGCCAGGCAGAGTGGTCAGCAGACTGCATCGACACCATCAATTTCGTCGACCATCTGCTGCGTGAACACCCATCACAAAAGTATACTCAGATTAGGAAGTCCTTTTTCGCGCGCGGAGAACAACGTAACGACCTTACGGGCGGCGTCGAAGCATTCAAAGGCGTTTTTGCGTCCCTTCGCCCGGTCCTGGATAACCAGCTTAAAAAAGGTCTGGCCATCAATGTCGACGTTGCTAATGGTTCGTTCTGGCGCGCACAGCCGCTCACCCGTGCTGTCTGCCAAATGTTCGGCTGCGAGACTTCACAAATAATCCAGCGCCTCAGAGACGCCCGGAAAGACTGGAAAAACTCGTTTTTCAAGCGGGATCTTCGTCGTCTTAAACGTGTCGGTGTGACGACAACTCACCTTGATCCACAACATCAAACCTCATGGATCATCGATGAGATTGCAAACATCGATGCGACTGAAGCCAAATTCAAGGATTCTGACGACCACGAAACCACGGTGGCTGACTACTTCAAGAAGAAGTATAAGATAAGCGTGGTGAAGGGATTGCCGGTCGTCAAAATGACGAAGAAGATTCGGGGCGGCCCGGTGTACTTTCCCATGGATGTCCTCCAGATTGAGCAAAACCAGCGGTATAATGCCAAGTTGAGTGAACAGCAAACCTCAGCTATGATCCGATTTGCGGTGACTGTGCCCAAGGATCGATGGGCCGCCATTCAGCATGGCCTTAGAATGCTTGACTGGGACAATGATCCGTACCTTCGGCATTATGGTCTTCAGATCAACTCAGCACCAGCCAAGGTAAAGGCCCGCTTGCTACCACATCCTACTGTCCACTTTGGTGTGGGTAGCAAGGAAGCTACTATTAGCCCTCGGGACACATTGGCGGGACGTTGGCGACTGGATGGTAGGAAATTTGCTATAAACAACAAAGATCGCCCAATTCGGGCCTGGGGTGTTTGTGTCATCCAGGGTAGGGGTTCACCTCAACCAGCCATCGTTCAAAACTTCATCAAGTCTTTCATTAGCATCTACGAGGGCCATGGCGGCCAATTCGCATCCCATCCGGAGTTCGGGAAGACCCCGTGGTTCGGTCCTGGCAATCTGGGTGACGGCGGCGAGTTGGTAGCAAAGGTGTGGCAAGCGACCGGTAACCGCTACAAGGCCACCCCTATGCTGCTGCTCTTCGTTGTGAACGATCGAAACGTCGAAGTCTACAGGCGTATCAAGAAATCTTGCGACCTTCGATTCGGCGTCGTCTCTCAGGTAATGCAGTCGAGGCATGTGAGTTCTGCAGCTCCGCAATACATCTCAAACGTCTGCATGAAGGTCAACGCCAAATTAGGTGGAGCGACATGTGTGGCCAAATCGAATGTCATCCCCAAGGTAGCTCCAAAGGCGAACACCATTCCCACGATGGTTGTTGGTGCCGACGTCTCCCATCCTGCACCCGGCGCCGGGTCAGGAGAAGCAGCCTCCTTCGCTGCTATGACTGTGTCTGCAGACCAGCACTTTGTCAAATACTGGGCTGATGTTCAGACGAACGGCAATCGCATTGAGATGATTACTTCTGAAAATATCCACAATCATTTCGGGCCCATGGTGAACATGTGGATGAAATATCTCGGCAGGGGCCAACCACCAAAGCGTGTTCTCTACATTCGTGACGGTGTGGCTGAGAACCAATACGCTGCCGTCCTCGAAGAGGAGGTGAGAGACATGAAGGAGACGTTCTCCAAGCTCGGATGCCGCGAAATCCCCAAATTTACGGTAGTCATCGCGGCCAAACGCCATCATATCCGTTTCTTCCCGGATGCTGGAAAGGGTGACCGCAATAATAATCCCCTTCCTGGCACTCTTGTGGAGAGTGGATGCACTCATCCTTTTGAGTTTGATTTCTACCTCTGCTCACATGTCGCCATCAAGGGTACTGCCCGTCCTATTCACTATCAGTGCATCCTCAACGACGGCGAGTGGCATGCCGACGAGCTTCAATCGTTCATCTTCGAACATTCGTATCAATATGTTCGATCCACGACACCGGTCTCACTGCACCCGGCTGTGTATTACGCGCATCTTGCTGCTGATCGCTCTCGTGCGCACACAAACGCCAGCCCCGTGTCCTCTGGCAAAAAGGAATCTGCTGCTGAGAAAAAGTCTACCACGGGCTCTTCACATGTGGTTGAAATCCCCCCCCTGGTCGCTCTGAACAACTCCCGCGGCATCAAGGAGGTTATGTGGTACATCTAAGTGCGGCAGCGATTCTCGATGACGAACATATCCCAGCTATTCAAAAGCAACTCAATCCTGGGATTGATTGATGATGGGTGAGCGACGGATTAAATTGGATGATGGCTATCAGTTGTGTCTTGGGCCTTAAAGCCCTCTGAAAGACTGGCTCTCTTTTCTCAACTTCTAAGGCTTCGAGTGTATGATAGATAGGATAGCAACTAAGTGCCATTCAGTCACAAAGAATGAGACATGTAAATTATGTACAAGATTCGCCCGCGCTCTGTGACTGTGTAACGGTGTTCTAATAGATTTCAGTTCGATCGGGTGACAAGCTTTTTGACGGGAGTGAGGGTGCAGATCATCAATACCTGGGTCGTGACATTGATCATCTGCTTGGAGCGAAATTATCTGAATGGCAAAGCTCACATCGTAAATGACCCAAGCTAGATCTCTCAAGAAAAGTGAGGAACGTTTTGAAGAGGGCCTCGTATGTGTATGGCCCAGACCCCGATCAAGAATACAGTCACTAGGGCCTCCATCAATCCTAGTTCCGCGTCTTTGGGTGGCATGAGATCTCTTCGACCTCACAACTCAATGAGCCGAAGACACAGCTGCTAACATCCCATGGTCTGCGTTAATAGCTGTTGAGAGCACGAGCTACGGATGACAACTAACTGCTAAGTCCACTGTGGCATCACACATCTCGGCAAAGGAGGGAAAGTATGTATCGTCGGTATTATTTACCTTCGCTCCATTGGCGAAAACGCGCAGAAGAGAAGGGGGTAAGCAGACGGATGTTATCATTCTGCCCTCCACTTTCCCCTCCAGCAGCCTCATTGATTGGGAGAAAGCAGAGTGAATATGAAGGGACTTCAGTTTTTGTAGAAGAAAAGTCCAGGAGACGCGGCCAAATGAAAAATAAGATGTTGAGATGACTAATCTGGACTAACCGACTTTGGGCTAAGCGTCTCCAAGCAACAAATAGGGAATGGCGCAATGAAGGCAGATGGTGGGGCAGGGGTGTCGATGGCGGGGCGGGGCTATTTGTTGTCGCCTCCTGTGTATCTGACTCCTACTCTTTTGCTGCACCGGGAAAAGCAAATTCACAGCTACCTCAAGTCTATGTGAGCAGAAAGGCTACTCAATTTTCAGGCTACTTTTAGGAACGGTTACGCTGACAATCCAGAGAGTACTAGAGAAGGCCCAACCTACAGCCTTCTAAACCACCGAATCCCTCAAACAAACGCACACCACCTCCATTCTTACCACAGTCGGTACCACACAAGGGTCCAATAAGATAGACGGGTACGCGACAAGCCAAGCATTCTTTAGATTATCGGCTATGTACTGAGAGACCTCACTTCTCGCAGGGTAATCTATAAACTACCCTCCAACACCAGATCGCGGACGCCTCATACACTCACCGGAGCCTGCAATATCCTTTATACTTCTTATCCACACTTCTAACGCCAGTAAATACACAATGTCTTCAGGAGGTCGCGGCCGCGGCGGCAAGTTCAGTAAGCCCAAGCGTGGTGGCGGAAAACATTTCTCTCGAGATCTACAGCCCATCAATGCTGATGGAGAAGTCATGGGCATGTGGGGTGTAAGTCTTCAGGTTTTAGCAGGTCTTAGCACTTGTATGAGAATACAAATTAGGCTGACCCTACATATCTAGGAAGCGCCGGAAAAGGTTGATGAGGAGTCCGAAGCTGAAGAGGAATCCTCGGAGGAGGAGTCCAGCGAGGGAGAACAGCCTCAGGAGGAGATGACTCGCGAGCAGCGCCGTGCTGCTGCTAAAGCGCGAAAGGAAGCAGCGATAGCTAAGAAGCAGCAGAAAGTCGCTGAGCCGGGCGATCTCCCACCCTCCGACTCCGAGGAAGAGGACGATGATATGCCCACAAACCCCAATCACACAGCTAAAGCTCGATCACAAGCTTCCAAGGCTCCCGATGCGCCCACTGACAAAGGCAAGCAGAAAGACCTCTCCCAGCTTTCCCGTCGTGAACGCGAAGCTATCCAAGCACAGCAGGCAAAGGAGCGATATGACAAGCTACATGCAGAAGGCAAGACGGACCAGGCCCGCGCAGATTTGGAGCGGTTAAAGCTAGTTCGGGAGCGTAGGGAGGCTGAGGCCGCACGCAAGGCTGCTGAGGCAGAGGAGAAAGCTGCGCTGGAAAAAGAGAAGAAGGAATTCTTTGAACGGGAAGCACGGCGGAGGGAGGCGGCGTTGGGTAAGGGTTCGCGTGGAAAGGGTGGAAAGAAGAAGGCTTAGCTACCTTTGCTTGACCCATCTAAAGAGCCATCTCTATGCGGTCACAACCGTATATGGTCACTCGGATTTGAATGCAAATGATCGGTATTTGCTTTTGCAAAGCCAGCAGCTGGACTGATCTGCCAAAATGGTAGCCTGCGGATTTCGTCTGGTTGTCAGGAATTGTTTGCGCAGACGGGAGCATGGCTTGGCTGACGCGGCTTGAGGGATGCTTAGACGGTATAGAGCCTGTTTTGGAATTACGTTTACTGAAATTTGTTTCTCTGTGAAGCTTTCGGCTTCGCCCAACCACTTAACGCTCATCGACCCGCCATACACCTCGTGTTCTAAAGCGTTCTCAGCGCCCTTCTCGTCTCTATTCTACGATGTCATGCATGCATCATATCAGTGACTCCCATCATTATACCAGAAAAAAATAAAGATTAACGAGTGCGAAGCTCATTTACACGGCCTAGCATATTCTACGGCGATACGGGCTCGTATTGTCAAGGCTGAGCCCTTTTGGTGGCGCCCTTCTTCGTGATTGGTCGCTTCAGATCAGTAATTGGACGGACCCAAGTACACAACGCCATCATTGTTAGTTCACATTTAAGCAGCTCTTCTCTAGCTACAATGCCACACCCATCCTCCTAGATCACACATCACATAACACATCACTGAGAATTACAAAGTTGTCTTAGCAATAATGGGCGAATCGATAGCCGCAAGCGAACAATCAAACTACGAAACCTTTCGAGAATGCTTGAGCGAGCCGGTGATAAGAGCTCTTGCAGCACCAATGAAAGCACCAAAACAGAAGAAAAAGAAGAAGTATGGAAAGAAGGGACCGAAAAGCGAAATAAATGACATTATTGTGAAGAGTACAGAAGAAACCGTGCAGGGAGATGCCGAGGATTTAGGAGAGTTCATTGACGTAGGTGGAGGTCAGCCAGGAACAGCATGGGCTTGTGCTCACCAAAAATAACAGTACTTGAGCAGCTTGATCTTTCCGTGTCTGCCAGATGAAGTGCGAAGCCTGTCTTATCCAAAGATGAGGGACTCAGCCAAGCTTCAAAATCAATACTCAACACCATTGTCAATTGACACCGCCACGTCGCTTTTGAACACGATCCCGCCTACCGCTATAGACAGTCTAGAAAGCTACAGCTTGCTGCCGTTATCTTCGGATTCCATGGACCTGCGCAATTTCTTCGTGCCCGTTCTGAGCTCGTACATCTCATCCGCTACTGCACCTCCACCTATCTGGTCTACAACTCGGACCACTGAATGCGAGTTGTGCCAGCGTGACTGGATCAACTTGACTTATCACCATCTCATCCCAAGATCGACTCACGAACGTGTTATGAAGCGGGGGTGGCACGATGAGGAGCGTTTGAACTCCGTGGCATGGTGAGTGAAGCCTTAAATCAATACATATGCGCGACTATCTGACGATGAAAAAGGTTGTGTAGAGCTTGCCACAGCTTTGTGCATCGGCTGGCCAGCAATGAAGAGTTAGCGAAGTCATATTATACGGTAGATTTGATCAGACACGGCGGAACGGAACAGCACGTCGACAAAAAGCAAGAAGTTGAGGCTTGGGTCAAATGGGTTGCCGGTGTAAGATGGAAGAGTCGCTGATCATGTAAGCAAAAGAAGGATATTGAATAAAGGATATGTATTGTCTTAGAGTAGTCGACAAAAGTCGGTCAGGATGACGTCGTGTTTGGTCTAATGATAGCTACATTCCGACAACACGAAGGTGGGCAAGTAGACTAGCAATTGCAATGTAGCAGGTTGAAGCGATGATGGCCTTAAACTCGACGATTTCATAGACCAGGGTGTAATAGCAGTATAGTAACTTTATCCTACAACTGCTCCATCTTACTTTACAGAGCCCCACCGGGCCTCGCCTACGACAGGTATAATTACGACAATGATGGAAGCTGCAGCTGGTGGTGGTGGTTGCATAGCGCACCGCCACAAGGGTGTGGCGCAACACAGAAGGTAGCCGCCCTCCCTCTGGCGCGAATGCGTTGTCGGCTTATGTGCGTATGTATGTGCGTACTGCCCAGCTGCCCTCTTTCTCACTCTATTTTTGGACATCAGGCATTCACCATTTCCCATTTCAGTGATTCATAGTGTATTCTATATGTCTTGTTCCACAAAAGAGCGGTATGCATACGTTTCTATAATCAGCGGTAGTTTTGCGAGCCTCATTCTTGTGCTTCTCAAACTTGGAGTGCTTCATATTGGCGGTGTTCTGTCCTTTTGTCAGACCTGTCTCCCCAGCAGTTCTCCGCTTTGACGCTATTTTACTGTCCAGTATATCGCAAGTATTACTGATTTTCACTTCTTCCTCTTCTTTTTTTTTTTTTTTATCTTTTTGTCAATCAAGTCGCAAATTACTCGATGGCACAGTCGCCTAGCGCCAGGTTCGCACCAACTCTTGCTTCACCTACAACTTCACTATTCCTTCGCCTTCCAGCATTAGTACGACAGAACATCTACAGCTACCTCCTGGCGCCCAAAAATGAAAGCGAGATAACAACAATAAACTATACCCTCGAATGGCCACTTCTAGATAACCCTAGCAACACTACATTTGCCGGCCCCGTCCAAATATCTTTGTGCCACTGTCCTCAGCTTCGCAAAAGTATTCGAAACAATGAACACTATTATACAAGATACCGCTGCTACGGCCCTGATGTCCGGTTTCACTCAGGAAAGAAGCCACTCTGGGTTCTGAGCGCCCCCCACGGCCAATTCAATATCCTCCGACCGGCTACGAAGAGCGAGGAAGCCAAACGACCAAATGCGAACATCCTACGGACTTGTAAGCAGATATACGAGGAGGCTGTTCCAACTCTGTACCGAGGACGAAATTTTCTGTTCTTAACGGGCCCGTGTCCGCGAGGCCGATACCAAGCATATGCGACGCAGAGGTGGCTACAGCAACTGTCGCCTCTGGCGCGGAGCCAAGTGACGTGTTTGTCTCTCCTAGCTCAGAATTATGAGGAGGACTGCACGTATGATGAGGTTCCGAGGTCATATGCCTTTTTGACCATGTATATTCTCGGGTATCTCCCTGGACTTCGGACGATGTGTCTAAACATATGGGATAATAACCTATTGGATGCAGCCAGCGAATTTTGGATGTTGCTGAAAAACGACATTAAGATAATAGTCGGGAAAGACTGGAGGAGCGGAGCTGTAGAAGAGTTTGGGGAAGTGAAAGAGTTTGTAGCTTCTATCGAGAAGTGGAGGGGAAAGCGGCAAAGACTCTTGTGGGAAAAAGCAAAAGAGGGACTCAGAGAACCGAAGGATTCCGCAGACGAAAGTCATGTCACTGAAGACACATGTGTGAGCGAAGACGATTCACAGCCTGAGAAGAAAACCCCAGTCGCTACTCCACTTCTCGAAAGTAAGCTGCCGCGTCGCGTGCGTAGTAAGGGAAGAGGGACACGAACTCCAATTCCTCATCAATTGGAAATCAAAGATGAGAAAGTATCAGATGCAGACTGGTCTCATGCGGAATATGAATCTAGCCCGTGGTCTGCATTGGGGCCTTCAAGGCGGGATAAAGATGATGAGGAGTGGGAGATGGTTTAGATTTGAATATCACTGGACGATTATGATGGCTTGAAGTTCCATTGTGATGACTTTCTTTTAATTGTATTTAGTATGAGTGCCCAAGTCAAATATGATTTACCATTATCTGTAGTTATGTTGATCAACCCCTTCGTCCACAGCATAACCATCCAAGAAGTAACTTCTTGGGTGTCAAAGAGGTCTGCCTCCATTTGAAATTGTACTTCTATCCAATCTTCCAGACTCCCCTTTCGTATTTCTCTGGATTGTATTGCTCTTACGGCCATTTCTTGTCTCCACTCCGGCTCTGACTGCCGAACATAATCCTGGTAGTGATCAAAATCCTGTTTGCCATACGCAATCCGCGCACACCGTTCTAACAATAAAGTTTCACTCGTCTTGCTTAGCATGCATAGGCGAATACGTGGACCTGACTCAAGAAAGCAGTAAGTAAGATCATACGATGATGACCAATGCCCACCACGGAGTCACCCGAAGCACCTAGGTGTCCCTTTTTGGAAGTCTCTGGTCATCAGCTGTAGGCTTCAGTAAGAATAAGAATCTGACACAACATGCTTGTTGTCATTCTTACGGGTGATGTCCGCAGCCTTGCTCAGCCCTATGCTATGCATCGCTACTGGGGTTGCTTGCCACCGACGATGTTTTAGAAGTGTTAGGTTTTCCTGCTGTGGAATTTTCTACTGAAAACTGCCAGTACAGTATTCAGCACAAACATTTCCCTTCGTACTACAGCCCGTATTCATACCATACACCATACAATGTTTCCCCCCCAACCCGGCGTTTTATCAGTATACGTAGTTTCTCACGTGGCCAACTTTCCCTCTTCACGCCAGGTTCTATTTCGCTACCGTGATTCATACACTTCCTTGGCGCAGAGACTTCCGATAAGTGGAACTGCCATTGAAACTTTTTAAATGTATTTATATGCTGTCGCCATCGTGGCTGACAGAACGCTACACTTCCACATAAAAGTTCGTTCCTCCTCCCCATGTATCGTTTCTTCATCTCTTCCTTCAGCACATCTACCAGGCTGACCGCATGTTCCTAAGGTTTATGGCTGCTCGCAGCCTGCTCACCCCAGCTCCTCAAATCCTAATAACATACCTTTCCTCGAAATATGATCAAATTCAAAAAGATAGTCAAAAGTTCAATCTAAACCTATTCTCCTTGTCTCTGTATTTCTATTAGTATTGCCCGGACGCGAAAAGCGAAACAACTTTCCGTCGTAGTCTCACGCCGCAGGCAATGAAAACAAAATATTTGGTCCTTTTCAAGTTGAGCAGAGAAAAATTCATGGCGACAATCGCGAGCTCCTTTCAAGAGGGCTTGGTTCTTCTCAGACGCAAACCCAAAAAATTCTTTGGGGCGTGGATGTCAACAAGACTAAATACATGTGAAGCACTGAACTAAGTGGCGAAAGAGACTACGATGTCTTGAGAAAATCAATAGCGATAGATATGCATTAAAATTGTGAGAAAACACAAGTCATGTATTAGTCTAACTAATACATTCTTTCTATCCTTAGTATGCCGGTAGCACCGCCTGATGCATCTCGAAAATAATAAACAGGGAGCTAAACTATCCAAACGCAAATTAGCGCTATATTATATATAATAACATGTAGAGGACAATTTCGCCCTGTAGATGGTCAAATATTCCTTGACCTAGCATGAAAGGTTACACTACGATGCTGACGTGGACAAACTCTATGCAATATACCGCGTTTCAGGCGAGCCGCTCATCAGCAGTCGCACCGTTTATGCCAGCGTGGGAAGCTGACAATGTCCCTGATATTGGAGACACCAGAAAGGTAGCACAAGAGCCGGTCAAACCCTAAACCAAAACCACCATGCGGGACGCTGCCGTATCTTCGGAGATCTAAATACCACTGCAACGAGCTGTCTGACGCTTGACCATCCGGATCGGATGCATGCTGAAGACCCTTCTCGTCCATGTTCTGAAGCAGCTCGGGAAGTCGATGCTCACGCATAGAGCCCCCCACGAGCTCGCAGATTTCTGGTACAAGGAGATCGAAACATGCAACAGTCGAAGTAGATTGGCCACTGGTCTTGCTAGAAAATGAAGGTGCCATGTAGAATGGCTTGATGTTTCGTGGATAATCAGTGACGAAAACTGGCCCGCCATTGCCAACGCTTTCGGCCAAGAACCGCTCGTGCTCAGTCTGGAGGCCATCCTCGTGGCTGGGCGAATGGTCAAACTTGGCAGTGCCATGGGCTACCGCATTTTGTAGGTGTTGCACAGCCTCCTCGTATGTGATTTGTGGCCAAGGACCATCAATTAAGGCCTGCCATCTTTTTTCAAGTTCAGTGTGTGATATGGAAACTCCCTCCTCCCTTTGCTCGCGTTTCCGAACCTCAAGCAGCTCTTTGCCGACGTGTGAAGACTTCAGTCTGGTGGCAAGGTCACGCAACATATCTTCTACTACATCCATAACGTGTCTTACATCATCTACGAATGCAAGCTCTGCTTCGAGCATGTAAAACTCGCTGAGATGACGAGCGGTGTCGCTTTTCTCGGCTCGAAACGTAGGCGATAGTGCCCATACCTTGTTCACAGACTGAGCAAGCGCCTCCAGATGGAGTTGGCTTGAGACGGTCAGATACTTGGGAGATCCAAAAAAAGGATCTTCAGGCTCCATTGCCTGATTTGGAGACGAAAGATTAGACACATCAGAGAAGTCGGGTGCAATCGTGAAGACTTCGCCTGCACCTTCACAATCTGAAGAGGTGATGATAGGAGTGTGGCACTGGACAAAGTCGTGAGTTACAAAATAGTTGGTTACTTGTGCAGTGACAAGAGATCTTAGTCTCAAAAGCAACGAATTGAAAGGGAGGCGTGATCTGAGATGAGGCAGAGTGCGCAGGAACTCGGGACTGTGATATTTCTTTTGCAGGGGATATGTCTGAACAAGATAGAGGCGGAAAGATTAGCACATGGAGCCACGAGCGCCTCGAGACAATGTGATGAACTTACTGTGGCATCATTGCAGCCTAAGATTCGAATGGACTCAATCTGGAGTTCATGCGACTGCTCGTGACCTGGAGATGGCGTCCATTTCCCAGTGGCTGCTACAGCGACGCCGGTAGAGAGGCTGGATGAGGAGGTACAGTCAGGTCATGCCATTCAGATAGAGTTTGGATACTAACCCATCGGCTTGCTCGGGGGTGAGAACGGCTTGGATTGTCTGCATTGAGGAGCCATCGCCAATGGCGGCGAAGGCGATACGTTTCTGCTTCCGCACAGTGCGCACAAAGCCATTGATGGCCAGCGTCTCGGCGGGTGAAGGTGAGGAGGAGGGTGCAAATGGTGGCGACGGTGACAGGAGTGCAGCAATGCTAGTGGGCGTCAATGTTGAGGTGAAGCGCAGACATGATGGGTGATGATGGATTGAGGAGGAGCAGCCGCTGCCGCGGAGGGCAGGAGGAGCAGTGGCCCAACGCAGAGGCCGGCAAGAGAAGGAGAGAAGCGGTGGCATGTACGCGGGCGGCAATTCCGTTGCAGCCACACAAGCCGTGAAGCGTGGATGTGGATGTGGATGTGGATGTGGATGTAGATGAAGAAACTGATGAATTGGCGTTGACGGTTGGTATTGTTGGTCTGTTGTCTACCAATCTACCACAAAAAAACTGCGAACATGGCTCGAATGGGGTAGCGGAGCTAGGGCCACCAGGGCGACATCCCACTCACCCACTCTCTCCTCCCCAACTAGACAATCCAGGTGCGCTTGGGCCTGGCACCGGAACCGTTCTCGTCAATCGTGACACGGAGACGACAAGTCTTAACGCCAGGACGCCAGCATGCAGTCCCCATCCCAATCCCCATCCCCATCTACAAGTTTTACCACTTGGATACTTGCAGGACGAGATGAGACAAGCCGGGAATCCAGGGACCTCCACCCCTCCACATCACATCCTGCAGCCCGTCTGTCCTAACTACCACTAGTATCGGCCTGTAGGCTGTGGCCTTCCTCCCTGTGCAGCATCGGCTGGTGTGCCATGGGTGTCATGTCCGCACTTCACGCCCTTCTGCTCATTGGCCGCGTTTCTTGCTTCTTCCTCCTCATCCTCCACACTGGAAGCAAAAGCACTTCATCACACCCGCATCGCACGCCCCTCGATCTGGACCGCCGTTTGGCACGTCGTCCCCCATCGAACACAAAAACGCCCGCGTGAAGCAGGGACTCGCGCCTCGAAACACCACCGGCGGACATGCTCGCTACCTGGTGACCGCCCATATCCCATATTCCGTACACGGGCCTGTACATCTTAAACTTGTACTGTAGGCGCCATGTACGCCGCCAGCCCTCTACCTCTACCGACTTTCCTCTCCACCCTTTCCACCTCTCCGATCCACCTTGTTAGTTGCATTGCCCTGCATGCAGAAACTCTGTACCGACGCTACCGCTGCAACCCTATCTCGTGTGCAGGATCTGGCTCGCTGTCACGGATCGTATTATAGCCGTCGAGA
Organism: Acrocalymma vagum; assembly: GCA_028476805.1. Classification (NCBI taxonomy): domain Eukaryota; kingdom Fungi; phylum Ascomycota; class Dothideomycetes; order Pleosporales; family Acrocalymmaceae; genus Acrocalymma; species Acrocalymma vagum. Next base: position 104,154 of record JAQGEP010000051.1, read on the forward strand.
CATCTCGACTCAACTCCTCATCGGACATGCACTTGAAGTCCCAAGCCGATCCCTCCCCTCTCCCTTCCCCTCCCTTTTTGCACCCGTCTTGTTTCTTCTTCCTCTGGCCCGCCACATGGGCTCCATGGCTTTTTCTTCATGTCGGCAGCTGGTAGCCATGCAAGTTTGCCAATCGTCTCCAGGGACGAGGGCTGAGGCCACATGTCACAGGACGGCTGCTTCCGGGTCTCCCAAGCCCTGCGCGTATCCTAAATTGCTGCTGGACACGACTCAAGCCTCTGCTTGCGTTGCAGCTTTGCGCTATGCCGACATGATGCTACCCGTCTCTGGGGCGCTCGAACCCTAGATGATCAGAGGCGGAAGCTTGATTCACGCACAGCACTGCCGTTTCTGTGTTTGGCGCGGCGAAACGAGCCCTGCTAGTTGCAGCTCGATCTGGATCTTTTATTTAGTTGCGTTTCTATCGAACGCCCTTGACACCTGAACAGATGATATACTACCCTACTCCCTCATTGTTACCCAGTGAATAAGTCGGTCTTCCATTCTCTGCTACCTCAGCACCCAAAAATTTCCCCAGTTTTTGATTAGTTCTCTCGTTCACTATTGATGCCCATCAATCCATTCGCTCCTCTCTCAAATCAAGCATGCAAAGATGCCGCAGTCAAGACCGAAGCCATCAGAAATAGCTGCTGAAGCTAAGCGAGTATGGATGCCTTTCATATGGAAGCACCACATCCAAAACTCGGTCACTTCACATTTGCACTCGGACACATCAGCTATAAGAGTCAGCTCTGACAAGAGATCAGCACAACGGACAAGGGTCGCAGTCATGGAAGGCGACCCTGTCAACTACGCTTTGGGCTGGTACCAGAGCGCAGTTAAAGATCCCGCGAACCGTAATTGCCAACGAATACCGGTGGTGAACGTTGCAAATGAGAAGCGTGCGGGAGGAGACTGGGAGTCTGGGCTAATGGCGCCAGAAGAATGCTTTGCTCGGAGAAGTAATCTTGTGCATGCTCTAACCATGCCGTGGAACGCGCAGATGGGCAGAGACGTGAATTACTATCCTATTCCCCAGAGAGGCGGTATTTTTTCTCCAGAAGTTTGTATGTATGGTTATGCTCTTCTGATCAATCTCGACGCTAACTCGCAAGCAGTTGTTTTTCGAGGGGGTCCGGATCAAGACTATGCTACATTCAATGAAATTTCTTCCCTCCCTGTTATCTCAGTAGCACCTGTGCGGAGGCCAAAGCTGGACGAGTCAGGCGCCATGTATTCGTTTGCACAAGAGAAAGAGCTCATGAAGGAGAAGATGCGAGGGGTTCTTCGGATTGCAGCATACTGGGGCCACAAAACCCTGGTCTTGGGTGCATTTGGACTTGGCCCGATTTTCCGGAACCCGGCAGGGGAAGTAGCCAGAATGTGGAGGCAGCTACTGTACGAAGAAGAGGAATTCCATGGAGTGTTCCAAGACGTTGTTTTTGCGATTGACAGCAATATGGTAGGACCCGCGCCAAAAGGCGGACTTTCGGATTTTGAAATTTTCAGGGCAGAACTTGATCCTTCCACAATATTCCCAACGCGCTATGGGTGGTGAGGAGGGGAGTGCACACACACGACGAGAGGGGTATCTAGGAAAACCATGATGTCAGAGGCTGGTACGGAGGATCTTACTAAGGGCTCGGTTATCTGGTAATGGTGTCGAATCTTAGACGCCTGGGAATTATGGGGGGACCAATGAAAATATAGGGCGTAGTACACACGGAACAGCGCATTTACCGAGATTAGGATAGGATGTTTTCTCCGACGTCCAGAACACACACTTGCAAGTTATCCAACTACATATACAGTAGACATCGCATACCCTTCTGCTTGCTTATTAGACTCTTGATTGGTGCACATCTGGGTTATGTGTGCGCCAAGCAGTATTAGACAGCAAAAAGCAAACATTGTCAAGTCAAAAACTCGGCGCATTAGGCCGAATCTTGCAGACAAGACCTTAGACTTCCCTAGGCATAGCTCTGCCTAAAACATCAATCTCAGCTGCTCAAAACCTGCGGTCTAGCGAAGGGACGCCTCATAGCCGTGTAACGTGGCATGCTTTGGCTTATACTGCAAGGAATTACAATCAGGGGCAACCCTGCACCAGTCTTGCGTTTGAGCCTTTATCGATGGGGCACTCTGCATGTGTGCCTAATTCTCTGATTCCTGCCTCGGGGACACCGCGCCAACACAAGGCAAAACAATCTACAGCGTTCGTGATGTACCTCAGGGATGATGACGGCATTATAGGATACCCATACACTTGTAGCACGTCTCGAAGTTTCCGATTTGTGTATCTGTCCCATGTTGCCATCGTGCAGTCAGGTCCGGTGGAGCGGATCAGATATTGAGTTGTCACGGATTTGGGCGAGAACCATGAATCTCGACGAGTAACGCACAACTTACGCTAAAATGATCTCAAAACGAGCGCTAACATTACAGCCGCACCCAATTGGGTATGGAGCAGCGGATTCGTGTAGTCTACATAATGTACATAATTTATTTTGCGAGGCTGGTCGAGGATATGTGAGGCTTCTGTCGATCGTCCCAGCTCTATTTTGGCAGCGGCAATTGCGGTGCCTCTATCTCTCCTCCCTGGGCCTCGATTCTTTTGATCGTTTGCTCTTTTTGGTAATTGACGACTCTCTGCTTCTTGAAATATTCGACCTGTAACATTGTCAGCCCTTGTAGAACAATCGTGAAAAATGAAGCGGGGCAAGGGCAAAGAGGTTTAGCGGAGGTCTGCTGGTAGTGGCAGTGTAAAGTAACGCAAGCAGCAAGCAATCCAGACTGTAGTGCTGTGTGTCATCACTCTGCTTCCCTGGAACATTGCTCACATACCCAGCTATGCGCACAGTTTTTCTCAAACTCTTGGTCTAATTGTCCACAGGCTTTGGAAGCCGCTTCTCTGCCCCTTTGGCTATTTATGCTGTCGAGAATGTTGTTTTTGTCGAGGCACTCGAAAAAGAGGTCTCGCTGTTCGTAGCATTTCTTTCGATTTGTTCTTGACGGGGATTCGAATGCGCCGCCGGCAGTTTTTCTAACGCCCGAGTCATCGGAGGAACCCCAAGGTAGCCAGCCCATGGTGTCGGATGTGTAAAGCGGAATGAGATTTGCGGAGAAGACGGCAGTGGGCTGGAGCAGCTGTGAGCGTTAGCGTAGGTCAATGGCATCATGATGTTTTTGAAAACCTTAGAGAATAGGGTATACATACTGGAAATGGTTCTGGTGCGCTCGAAATGGGGCGAGGGTTGTCGATGGCGGGATTTCGTAGAGGCTGCGAAATCATGAACTGATCGAAGCTATGACGCGAGGACCAATCAGCAGTCGTCGGAGTCCGGCGAAACTCCTCGGACAAGCATGACATTGCGCCTCCAGAGAAAGGACAGGCAACATCTCCAACCTCCTATACACATACATACTCATCTAAACGCTATACCGCATGCCTGTATCGTAGCGCATCCCTTCAATATTGATGGCACGTCGACGCCGTCCGCCACGGCCGGGTGCACTCGCGGACCTCTCACCGACCCGAATACTATCGCAAATCGTCCTCCTTCAACTCGCATACTATGCCTGCGCAGCGATTTTGATTCTCTTTACAGCTCTCGTCGCCGGCAAGGAAATCAGCACTGATCTTCTCTTTAGCTGGCGCAGTCTTCGCGGCGACACTACCGTTGGATGGACTCTGGGACTTGTTTGGGTTCTGAACAGTCTCACTTGGTATGTATCCTCGAGTGGTATGATAACCAGCGCCGGAACTGACTCTTGCTAGTGTTGTCTTTATTCTTCTACTCATTGCTCGTTCGAAGCTCGTTCTTGATTTTGCGCTTACGATACACTTTATACATCTAATTGTCACCTCCCTTTACTCCCACGCTATACCTACGAACCTCTTCTGGTGGGCACTCCAGATATGCAGCGCGACTATTATGACCTTCCTCGGAGTATGGGCATGCCAGTGGCGCGAGTTACGACCTATCAACTTTGGAAGCAAATCCACAGCGAGACAACCGGCAGGAGAGGGAGAGGACGTGGGTGAATCACGCGGTAGGAGCAGAGGACGAGGGAGAGACGGCGCAGGAGAATACGAAATGGTTGGGATGAACGATGGGGACAACAACGTCTAATATCTCCTTGGACTTATGCATTGCTTGGCGTTGGGCTGTTTGTTTGGATAGATCGATTGGAGCATTCCAATGCAAGAAGGGTAATCCCCAAGTTATTATGCATCAATATACCCTTTGGTTACTGGAATCAATATGTTGAAGTCTCAATCACGACGTTCAAAAGGCAATACAAGCTGTAGACTTTTCATCTGCATTCATAATTTTCCACTGCTCTATCTGCTTCAAATTGTATAGGTCCATCTTCAGCTGTAAACCACGGATTCGCAGCAGGTTTCCTTCGTTCACTGAATATTTGCCTCCCTTTGTTGGATATTTTCGGTGCGACTCTACAAATGACTTTACCTAGCTCCTCTAATGGCGCCGAGTGCCCTTGCTCATTGACTAATGCTACAATCTTCATGGATTTGAGGTATACTGGTAATTCTGTCCCTGCTCTGTTATCAGATGTGGAAATTCCGGGATCTACGACAAGCATACCTGAGGGTATGCGTTGCCGCAAGGGTATTTCGACGTGGCGCTCTTCGTTGCTGTCCGCGGCAGTGAGCGCGAGTATGGCTGCGGCAGCATAGTTTGACGGTGGTTCGACATGCGTCTTGTGCGGAGATAGCGGTATTTGCGCCGTGCCTGTGGAAGTGCTAATGGCCAAAGTGCTCTGAATAAGAGACAGTAAGACGCAGAAGAGGAACCAAGCTCTCATCATCGTGAGTTCTATCGGAAGTTTTGTGCAAAGAGAGGCCCAACCAGACGGACAACAACGCCATACATATAAGTTCAAGTCATGAGCCACGCTAAGCATTAGCGAAATGAATAGTAAAACGGGGTTCTCATCGTCGGCTCCATTAAAGCCGGTTCCTGTGTCTAATAGATAGTGTTACACAGTAGTCGCGTGTGTGTCCAAGGGATGGGGAATTTTGGAAACAGTATAGCCTAAGAGCTGTTGGAAATGCGTTTGCGGCACAGGGGGTTTCATTTCGGGTGAAGTGCAAAAAAAATGCTCATAGTACCAAAATTTGAGATATTGCCAAGTATCCGTAGATGGAATCCTTTGAATATCACCACATTGAGCGATGCAAAAACATTGGTACACTAGAACGCCTAGTCAATACCGTAAATGAATGATCACTGCCCGAAGAGGTGGTAGTCGCGGCTTTAACGGGTCTGAAACGGGGAAGAAAACGCGCTATGAAAAAACTTGGCACGGTCACGTGTACGTAGGGTTCACCCAAATCTCTAGGCGTTCCCTTTTCCCAAGCTCGTTTCACTTTTTCCATGAGCCACCACCGCTTTTGCTGCAAGCATGATTGTGTCATAATGTAACCGCCCATATAACCCGAGGCGCATTACAGTTGTGGGCGACATGAATCCAGGCGACAGGTTCTATAATCAATGGCCCGGCGGCCAGCCGTCGAGTAATAGACGGTTTTATCCCATAGCGGGTACCTTTTCAGATATCCCACCAACCCGTATCAGACAACAGCCGCAAAACCTTGGACAACCCTTTTTAGGCCCCTTTCAGCAGGAGCAATACATTTCACCACAACAACTCTACCAACCGCCTCTAATACCATTTTCCAATCCAGAAATTCAACCTTCGAATCTAACATTTGCAGTTGCGGATGCCTTGAATAGACCTTTCCAGGATGTTTTGAATCGAGAATATTCCGCTAGTGGTCCAGTAGTCCACGAAGGGTATATTCCAGCACCTGGTCAGGAGGCTGAAGATGATTACCCTACTCTTCCAGCAGCATACCGGGATTCTCTATTTCAGAGTTACCTCGAAAGTTCCGATGAAGATAGTGAGCAAGAGCGCCGGAAGGTTGCCGAACATGAGAGACTTCTCGAAGCTGCGGATCACGACGATGTTGAAGCAGATGCGGACTATTCTACCGATGATGCGGTGGAGGATGCAGGTGACCCTGACGAAATGGACCTCGGCGAGGATTTTGAGGATGAGGAGCCGAGATCTTCCCGCCCCAGGTCCAGTAAACCCGGTACCAGAGGTTCTCGAGGTGGGCGGCGAGGTAGGCCTCCAGGCCGTGGTAGGGGAGGTTTGGGCAGATCTACTTCGACAAGAGGAGGGAGGACAGGAAAGCCTGGCAGACCTAAAGGGCGAAGGGGACCACGCGCTGTCGCGGATCCTGGACCGGAGTTCAGGGATTTACAACGGCTTGCTAATGAGGCTTACATGAAGAGAGACTTTGCAACAGCACTTGAATATGGCCAAAAGGCTGTTCAAGTAAACCCTGAGATTTTTAACGCCCACAATCTTGTTTCGGAGATATATGAGGCCATGGGCGATGAGCAGAGGTCTCTGGAAGCGCTCATTATTGGCGCACCAACTAAGCGGGATCCAGGTCTGTGGGCTCTCATCATTGAGCGTATCAACAAAGTCGATCCGGATAAGTACCCGTTGTTCACAGAGGATGCTAAAATAGCCATGATTCTCGGTTGCCTAAAGTCCCTCATTCTGCTAGATCCATTGAACTATGAGGCTCGAAGCCAGAAACTGGAGATCGAATCGAACCTGGGCCATGTTTCCCGGTGCGTAAAGCTTTGCAGGAAGATGCTTTCAATCCGCCCGGGCGATTCTGAGGTTCTGAGGATAATGGCAACGATGGGTACGTCGTCGAGAAGACAGACCAATATCCACCTGAGCAAGATTATTGACTCTTTTGAAAAATCCTTCGATCATTATATAGAAAACGACAGTGATCCAACAACTAGTAGGCTGGACTGGGAACTGTTGAACATTTATCTTGATCTCTTGGACCGAACCGGAGACTACGACTATGCTTTACAGCGTCTCAAAACCTTGTCACGATGGAAACAGAAGAGGGCTGCGGAATCGTATTGGGATGATGAGGATGACGACAGAGAATTCGACATTGAAGACGTACCAAGGCGCATAGCAGTTCCTCAGTTTTCACTCGCTTTGGCGAAAGGTTCAAAGTATGGCAAAACTTTGCCATTAGAGATCAGGGTAAAGATGGGTCTTTTCAGACTAAATCAGGATCCACCCCGCTACTCGGAGGCTATGGTCAGTTTTAGTAGCTGTGTCACGTTTACATATGCTGACTTTTCTTAGCACCACCTTGAGATGCTTCACCCAGATAACCACGGCCCAGATGCCCTCATTTGGGATTATGAAGACCTCTTTCGCATAATAGCGGATGCATTACATGTTAGCGGGCATGATAGGGATGCGCTTCGATTCTATGAACCACTTTACAAACATGAATCAAATGAGTTGGGCCTGATGAGCTACATCGGGATACATACCTGTTACAAAAATTTAGGAGAGGACGAAAAGGCCGAACAGGTCATCCCAGTGCTAAAAAGATGGCATGCATCCGACCTCGACGACCTTGCAGTATTGGCGACATTCTTTGAGGGCCAGGGCATGCAGGAGGAAGCGATGGAGCGGGGTGAATCCGTTTATCGTAATGGCGGAGCATACAAGTTGCGGAAGCTGGGATTCAAGGGATATGAACAGCTCAAAGAATACTTTTTCCAGCAGAGAAAGCAAGCCCGCGGAAAACACATAGTCAAGAAGACCAGGGTTAAAAAATATAGAACGCTGCTGCAGAAGGCCACGAGAAAAAGAGACGGGGAGGCTGATGGAGAAAACTCAGCAAACGAGGGTTCTGAGAACAGAGGTATTGAAACCAGTCTGCCCTCTTTTCAACCGCTCAATCGCCCCGCGCAAGGACTGTTTCGAACAAGGAAACTGTTACCTGCCACTAAACCCCAAGCATTTCTTCCAATCGAGCCTGAACCTGCACCGCCAAGCACGATTGAAGGTACAAGTGTACCCGTTGAAGCGATTGATCATAGGCTTTTCCGGAGGAAACTCGAGAACCTCGCTTCCGATTTCGCCGACGATCTTAAATCTGCTCGGGCTCAGCATCGCGAGATTGTAGCAAGCTTCAAGCGACTAGAAGAGATCTCGGACCTTGCTGAGGATGGCGATGCAACTGCCAGCAGTGAGGTCATGTCTATTACGCGAGAGCTGATCGAGGAATTCTCAACTTTTGATCTCTTCTACTCAGATAGGCGAGAGGACTTTAAGGGCTATTTCCGAAGACTGGGATCTGGAGAGATCTGGAAAGAATCTGCATTAATGGCTCTTGCTGTTTTGGCAAACAACGTCGAAGACGGTGAGACTGAGCCAGAAGTCAAGGAAAAGCCTGATGCCATTCCTGAAGTCTTTTGGGGGATTCACTTCGATAAGTGGTGTGATGCCTTTGGTCGCTACGCTATCCTACTCGCTCACGATGGCGAAGACGAAGGCTGTTTCAGTACCATTGACGTGGCCATTCAATCAAATATCTTCTACCGGACGGAAACATATCATCGGCAGCTTCAGATGTGTCGATTAGTATGTGGTCTGATTGTCGATGATTCTAACCAGGCATCTTCTGCAGTGCGCTGGCTCCTGCGGACTTACCCATATGGCACTGATATTTTTAGACTCTACAGCTGTGTTAACCGGCTTTGCTCATTCCCTGAAGGCTTCGCAACCGGGTCTGCACATAAAGTGCTGATGCGGTATATCAAGACGATGGATTACGTGTTGCTCACGCCCGAACAGCGCGTGTGGTACAACTTCAGAGGAAACGATCGCACAGCATGGATGCAGAATGCATTTTCTGTAGATATTACTTCATTCGTGAAGGACCATGACCCAGCACTATTTTCACTATACGCCCATGTGTTGATGTGTGGTGGGTCGTATATGGCAGCTTTGAATTACTACTTCCGTGCCTATGCCATCACGCCTGAAGACCCGGTTCTCAACCTCTCAATAGGTGCGGCATATATCCAGCATGCGATGAAGCGACTCTCAGAAAACAGACAGTACCAGGTCCAACAAGGTCTTGCTTTTGTCAGCCGATACTTCGATCTGCGGACTAAAGACAGCATAGCAATCCATTGTCAGGAGGCCGAATTCAACGTGGGCAGGATTTGGCACAGTCTTGGCCTTGTGAGCCAGGCCGTCCCGGCCTATGAGCGCTGTATTGCCTTGAGCGAGAGAGTCCGAGAGGAGGCTATGGAGCAGTGTATGGATGGTAACTGGGCCGCTGAAGACTTCTCCAAGGAGGCGGCATTCGCCATTCAGGCTATCTATGCAGTGAGCGGGAATTTTGAAGGCGCGAGAAAAGTGACAGAGGCGGTGCTCGTCATCGAGTAGGACATCTTGCCGATTCCGCAGCTGTGATAGAGTAGAGGCTGATGTGTCATGCTGTGCGGATGCGGCACGAGTGTAAGAGTATAAGTCCATCTGATATACCCCATTCAGTAGTAAGCGATGATATTGTGCGGTCGGGGAGCTTTCCGTCGTGCGTATGGCTTTTACGGCGTTTATAAACTTTGCTTTTACATCTTGCATCAGCATGGCATTTGAGGACTTGCATATGCGAGGCGTTTGATAGCGTGGCATCGGGTCCGGCGATCTGGTCTAACGGGAGCGCGATCCGTATCAGGGCTCGGTTATCTAGATTGAAAGTCTCGATGAACTATAATCAAGTTTCTTTTTGGGGCTGGGGCGAGGGGCTGGATTGTTGCTTTTTGGCCTCGTACGATATCTCATCAGACCAGAATTCGTCAGATTCGCCTTAACCCTGCATTAATGCCCAAACCAACAGTGGCTAATGTATACCTGTTATAGTCCACTTTGATTGGCCTTGGTCATTCTTCGAATCGCTACTGGCGGCAGATGATCCCGCTAACTGTGATGAACGTACATCATATCTTGCATTACCGCAACCGGTAAAAGGCACGTGGATTATTATGTACTTGTATACCTCGGATCATAAACCCCTATCGTCTCAAGCCACTGCTTGTCGTCATGCATGCATCGCTTCGAAGCCCACTTATTTCTTTTCACTCTTTTCGTGTCTTCAGAAAAAGAACCGGTGGAGTATGTACTTATTCTCCCTTTCGAGTTTAGGTATCCAGTAAAATCATCCTTGTACCATTGAACAATTGTACTGCCATCTGGAACAGTGGCTTAACTCACCAATCTCCCAAAGCGCACGCAAAGTAGCACGCCCTGATATTAAGGATGATTGCCCTACTTTACTTTTTTGCTTGCATCCGCGCCATCCTTCCCACTCCGCACTTGACTCATGACGTACGCCATATCCCGCGCCGTCGGCACGCACACCCTCCCCTGCAGTGTAACAAAGCGCCAAACGCTGTGCCACGGTGGGAAGTCCCATTAGGCTGGTTTTGCTGCCGTAACACGAAATGCAAGATGCAAATCCGGGTTGTGGGACGAGAGGAACTACTTTTGCTGGGAGCATGTTACATTGAACTAGAGCAAGAGAGTGTAAAAGATTCGGGATCTGGTTGCCGTTATGGAATGCTGGGACATGTTTGAGTTGCGAGGACCATGTGAACATGTGTTCATGTGAATATGTGTGTAGGACACCTTTTTGAGCTCACATCCACGCCAGCTCGGCTGTAACGAAAGTAGCTATGTTAAGTATATGAATAAGTTGATGTATACCGTGGGTGAAGCTTCGACTTATCGCTTCTGGGTTTTCCTGGAATAATATGCCTTGCCACCCAGTGGAATTGGTGGGTAAATCTCCATACTTTTATCGAAGACCGACTTTGATTGAATTTACCTCGTCGATGAGGTGATACAGCTTCATCATGAAATGGCATCTATAGATGTTACATTCTGTTGGGCCTTTTTGTGCCGTGTACACCGGAGGTAGCTGCTGGTCGTTCCTTCCTGTCCTGCCACCACACATGATTCGGCGCCTCCTTCCCGTTCTTTCGCTGCGCGTTGAGACCAGCTCTCGGCTCCGTGAACACTCGGATCACTCAATTTACTTCTTCATACCGCATTTCATCCCTCAAGATATTCACGATGGCTCCGCGCAAAAAAATAGAGGAGAAGGCATCAACGAATGAAGCGGCGGATATCATCCTCACCTACCTCCGTCAGTGCCTTTACCTCGATTGACAACTGGAACAAAAACGAAAAGCTAACTGGAAATTTACAGGCAAACAGAAGTCAGCCATCTTCCCCAAACACATCATGTATTCAAAACATACTGATCTCGCATATACAGCCGGCCATACTCTGTGGGTTTTAAACACGATCAATCATACAGTCTCACTTCACTGATGCATGTTAGGCTACTGACATCTCTGCCAACCTTCACAATAAGGTCACCAAAGGTATATACCCACTTTCAAAAGGCAGTGACCGAACTAAACGGAAACAGCTTCCACGGCAAAGATCCTCAAAGACTTGCATGAGCAAAAACAGATCGAAGGACGGCCCGCTGGTAAGAAGCATTTACATGAGACCGAGGCCACACAAGCTGATATCACCAAAATAGGCAAACAGATCGTCTACCATGCTCTTCAGGTAACAACGCCCCTTCCTCGCTCATCCCCATCTTACACGTCATCTATGATCTTACAGCCCCTTCCCCAGAGCCCCCAAGACTCCTCCACCCCAGAGCAGCTCGCTGCCATCGACACCTCCATCACCGACCTTCGCACCCAAACCACAAATCTCCACACCGCTGCCAAATCCCTCCGCAGCACACTCTCCTCCATCAACTCGACGCTTAGCACCTCCGACCTAATCACTGAGGTGCAGCAACTCGAGACCGAGAAGATAGATGTGGTTATGAGGCTTGATAGCTTTAAAGCTGGCAACGCGAAAAAAGTGACGAAGAAGCAGATGGAGGATGTGGAGAGGGACAGAAAGAAGTGGATCGGCGTAGCCAAGAGGCGGGAGGTGATTAGTAAGGAAGTGTGGAAGGTGATCGAGAGTGTAGTATCGGAGAAGGAGCAGAGATTGGAGCTTCGAGAGGCATTGGGGTTGGATGAGTAGAGGAAGGTTATTCCCAGAGTGGCAGCTGTCGGTAGGAAGACGATGAGTGGAGTAAGCGGGAGAATAGATGTTTCAAGGTGGCATGAGGGCCTTTTACAGAGGAAGCTATCTGGCGTGGAAGATGAAATGGGTTTATATTAACGTAATGCGGGGCATGATGATAGTTACAGCTACATGGAAAAAAGGGATGGATCCTACTCCAAATGAAGTACAACGCCGTGCTAATGAAGAATGACCAGAACCAACGCAGAACCAATACTCCAACGCCTCTTGAATGCGAATGTAGCAATGCAAGATGTTCACGAACGCTGAACTAGCTGTGCTATTCTGCCTTCTATCTCAGGGTCACACTCTACCTGTACCTCTGGGGGCCCATATTCGGACTCGGCAGCAAGCTCCTCGAGAGTTTTTGCCAGCGCAATTCCTTCACGGCGTCCGCGCTCAACGTCCACGAGCATCATGATGGGAAATGGAAGCCCAACGAGTACGGCTAGGAACCAGAATGCCTAGAGCAAAGAAATTAGCACATGATGTCGATATGGTGGGAATGAAGAATAAAGTGAAGAAGGGATCCAAAGAGACTTACAGGTCTAATCTCGCCATACGCATCTGTAATCGCACCCACAATCGCAGGCCCAAAAACGCTACTTCCTTTGTCGGTAATGGCATACAATGCATAAAACGCAGCTTCATATCCAGGAGGAATCAACTCGCCGAACAAGCTCCTGCAATAGCTGCTCAGACCACCTAGCACGAAGCCGTACACGGCACCCAGTGGATACATCTCCCACTCTTGCTGAAGTCCGAAGAAGCCCAAGTGCTGAACCGCTGGGATGTACCCAAGGAGGCCGTACAGAGGGATCACTTCAAAGAGAAGGATGCATGCGAGGATGGTTTGGGATGGCTTGAGGCCTGCGTAGATAGAGATGCGGGACCAAGCGAATGCGCCGATGACGCCAGATATGGTTGCGATGACATTGATTAGGGCGAGCATGCCGTAGCCCATTCCGAGTGTCGTCTTTGCGAAGAGGACGGCGGTTCCGCTCACAGTTGCAATGCTGTCGCTGAGCAAGAACCAGGCTGCGAGGAAAAGCAAGACATCCTTGAGGAAGCGCGCATGCATGACTGTGCGGCCAAGCGATTTCCATGAGTATGTGAAGTAGGCGAGACCCGTTTGGAAATTCGACTTATGTTCGCCGATGTGGAGGGGTGGGCCCGGCCGTGGACGTAGCCAAAGGGCAGATGGGATAGTGAAGACGAACCACCACGCTCCTATTATGAACAGGACTAGGCGGAGACCAAAGCTAGAGTTCTTGAAGGCAATAACGACGAGAATGCCGATTGTTTGGACGAGCAGCGCTGCGATGTAGCCTATGGCAATGCCATAGGAGGAAATTTTTGTAGAGAGTGCTAGTTCTTGTGAGGGTGTTGCGCGCGAACGTTGATTGGGAACTGTTAGATCCGCCTGTGAGCGCTCGCGAGGAAGCAGAGCTGTTGTTGCGTCGGCGACATCGTCCATGACATTCTCCTCGTTGGCTAGCTCATTCGGATACTGCATATCTCTCGCGATACTGGCGTCTCCCGATCTGTCTACTTCATCGCCTTCCTCGTCGCTATAGCTAGAGGTCTGGCTCGACCCAGCAAACCTAACTGTGGGATGAAAGCGCACCAACAAAGGCAAGAAAGAATTTAATAAGACAAAACTTGCGCCGAAACACGTATTGGCAACAATAGCTAGCAGGGCTCCCAGAAGATAGACGCTGGGAACAACGGGCAAAAAGAGCATTGTTGCGATACTTCCAACAAATGCGAACCACAGCAAGAATGTCTTTCTGAACCGGCCATGGTCTGCAGCCCCGCTCATACTGATGATGAGGAGGGCTTGGATGAGGACTGATATGGAAAAGGTGTACATGGCGAAGCTGGCGGTATTGATTTCAATACCTAGGAAGTGTACTATGCATTGTCCTTTGCCAGGTTTTGGTTTGAATAGGGTAGCGATGGATGTGGCGCTGGCGGAGGGAAGGGAGGCTTCGCATGGTGTTTGGCGATCAGAGAGGAGCACTCCGTTTTCGCGCGCGAGTTGCTCAAGGGTGACGGGGATAAAGGAGCCGATACCGCATACTACGAAGACCTGTATATTTCTTAGGCTTGTTGGTCATGCTGAAGGGGTTTTCACTATTTCGCATTCCGGCGGCTTTGGTATCTTGAAGCTTGCGAGCTGGAAATGAAAGTGCGCGGCGCAACGGAACAGCGCAGACAGAAGAGCAACAAAGACTGTCACAGAAATAGGCATCAAACTCATGAAGGGAGAGAGAAAGGCAGCGGTATGAGGAATAAAGAACCTAAAAGTACCTCGGCGGCCCATCCGTACATGTAGAAGCCGGAGAGCTCTTTGTGGCTAGTCAGCCTGGTGTCTTCGCCCTCGTAGTTGGGCGGGGAGGCAGTGGGTTCCATGGTGAAGCTGTCGCTGGAGAGACTCTGCTCATCGTCTGCCTCGTTGGACTGGGAGGAGGAAGGGACGGAGATTTTGGAGTGAGCAGAGACATCGCGAGGAGGGAGCTCAGGGCGCGGAAGATGTTCGGGAGCTCGGGGCGTCATTGTCGAATGAACGTGTTGGCGAGCAGGCGGGCTGTAATTGGCGGGGCGCGCTGCGTCACCGGGAGCAAGACATGGACATGATGAGCGGGACGCAGGAAGGGAGCTACAGGTACTGGGAGAGCAGAGATGTAGAGCGGGACGAGGAGCAAGAAGGAGTAGAGGTTGGAAGAGGAAGAGGTTGGCAGGCAGTTAAGTACCGTAGCGGCGATAGCGAGCCAGGCGCGGAGATTCACGACCAGGTTTGCGTCCACCACCGTACTTACTCGTCTCATGTGGAGATGGGATGGATGCCCGTGACCACTGAACCACTGAACCAAGTGATCACTGGCACACACACACACACACACACACACACACCGCCCGTGTGCCTTCAATACCTGTCTGCATCGCGGGCACCTGCAGCGGCATCATCATCATCAGCAGCAGCAGCAGCAGCAGAACGGAGGACGCGGGGAGGCTGGGTTGGGGTGCCGGGTGTTGAGATCGTCAGTCAAGTGTGCATAGGATGCATAGCTGGATGCACAGTTGGGTTCATGTCTGTGTACAATTTGTAGGCAAACCCCAATGTAGTATGCGTGCGGACTACATACATTCAATGTCCAGCTACATGTCAAGTACATCTTTTCTTTTGTGTTTTTTTATCCCTTTACACCATGGCGGGTGGTCAAAGGCTGGCGCTGGCTTCTGGCTTATTCACCCACTCTGCCTCTCTTGTTTGGTTCCTTTGGGCGCGGCCTTGGCACTCTTTCCCTACCAGCGACATCACTTCACACCCTTCGCCATACTCACCAACACCAACCAACCCCCACCGCGTCCCTGTCCATCTACATTCTCCACGACCCATCGCGAGCATTCAGCCGACGTAAATTCCTGTTCTCGTCTCTTGCGCGCGCCGGCGACCTATGTCGATATGAAATAACCTGCCTCGCGAGCGCCCTTTCACCAGCCCGCTGCAATTCAAGAAACCACCCTTTCTCCCCCTCCCACCGCGCGCATCCGCAGCACCCGTCATCATCGTCGCTAAGGTGCTGCTCTCTACTCTCTTTCTTAGCCATATAACCCGCGCCGACGCCCTTTGTACCTGGCTGTAGCTCCGCGACAAACTTTCGGGAGGCCACCCACTCTTGCGATAGCCCGCTCCAGCATACCAACCTGGACTGCTCAAGATACCGTCGGCGCACCCCAGCCAGGACGTCGAGGGAGAGTTGGGGACGAGCGTGAAGCGCGGGAGTGGCGAGCGCGCCGGAGGGCTGCAGGACAGAGGGCAGACTATGCCAGGCCTTCTAATGATGAACAACAGCGGCGCGGACAACGCGACGGGCCCCCGAGACGGTGAAAGCAAAAAACGCTCTCACGATGGCAAGCTGGTTAACGGCGAGCGCACCCCTCGAAAGGACACGCCCGCTGGCTCCACTGCCCCGAATGGATCCTCGGACGGGCCCGGTGTAAACGGCGCATCGGCGCCAGTCTCCAGTTTATCAATGCCATCGTCCAGTTCGCTAGCGGAGCTACCTCCAGAAATCGTACACGTTGCGTCCGAATTCTACCACCCCCTCTCGAAATTACTACAGCGGATCGCCCAGGATTGCTCCAATGATCTCTCCGAGGTTTTACAAACTATGGCTGAGATGCCTATCTCTCAGCAACGCAACGGCGCGATGCCCAACGGAGTAGGCTCTTACGGCGTGACTAATGGCGCGGATAACGAACTGAGCAAGACCAAGAAGCTTCTTCTAATGAAGTTTGCTCAGGATAACAGGTCGAAATTCATTAAGCTACTCGTTCTTGCTGAATGGGGAAAAAAGTCTTCTATTGACGTAGCGAAGTTGATTGATTTGTTTACATGGGCAAGGGAGCAGAGTTCTTACATGGACTTTGTGGATACGCAGATTGAGAGCATCAAATGGCTTTCAAACCATGCCAGGCAATACAATCCGGATATTAGGACGGCGTTGGAAGTCCTTTCTACTAGAAAAGCCGGATGGATCCCTGACGTGCGTTTTCCCCAGTGGTTATCATTGCTTCGCGTTTTGCTAATAATTTACAGATGGGTTACGCCCCTCCAGAACCGATCTCTTCTGACAAAGCCCTTAAACTGTTGCGCTATGCGAATACCTCATTGTCGATACGACTCAATGTGCATGAAAATCTACCCCGACATCTTAGGAATTGGCGCATAGAAGATGGACGAGCAACCTTTGTGATTGACAACGAATTCGAGTTCGACGTCATGTCCTTTGTTGAAGACGCATCAGATCAATGGTTCTTCATTGACCTTCGTCTTCTGTTCTCGCCGGCGCCATCCATCACCATAGGCAGTCGTTTCATGATGAGCCTCAAAACCCAGGTGGACTATATACTGAATCAGCAGGGTCTAACTGGATGTTTCGAATTCCTTCACAACTTCGCTCTCACCCATAAAATTTCCGTTCTACGGTCACAAGCGCACGAACTTTGGCGCTCTACCTGGGCAGGCTCGCTAAAAGTTGAACCCGTCCACCGAGCACTCGTCATACAGTATTGGATAGACAGGCCAGGAAAGAAAAATTGGATTGAGATCGGCTTATCGAGTAACAGGCCTAAGAGTGGAAAAGTTTCCTGGCGTGGACCTCCCTTGTCTTCATTGACAATTCGTTGGTTCCGACATGGAGTTGAGGTTAAAGACGCGAATCTGAAGCCAGACTGGAAAAGTTTATCAGTAGAGCGAATTTTGAAGCAAGTTATTGCGCTGCACATTGGCCATATTCTGCAGACAACGCAGAGTCACCTTAATCCTGGAATCACAATCAAGGCAGGACTGTCCGAATCGGAGCCAACCGATTGCACTCTTGAGGCTTCTCTAGGAACCTCTACGAACAAGATGATTCTGTCACTTGAGCCGGTTACCGGAGCTTATATCCTACAACCCGCTACGATGCTTTCGGCGCGGGCGGAACATGCCATCAACCAAGGCAGAGAACCGACCCAGATTGGCCTTATCATCACCCAGCTTCTGGCTCAAACTCTCCAGGACCTAGTTCTGAAACACGCTCAACAGGTTGGGTGGCAACCTATTTCCAGGCAGTCTCTGCGATCAGATGTGGTAAAGAAAGCTTTGAACTTGGATGTGCTGCAATACGCCTTGTTCTGGTCTCGTGGCTGGTCGCCAAATTGGGCTCTTGCCGCAATCACTGATTCGTCAGGTGAAAGTTGGTGGATATGCGAGATCGGCTCGAAGGGCAATACCATCGAGTACGCTGAGAAGCTTAACATGGAAAGGCCAGATGGAAAATCTTTGCCAATCAATCGCTCTACTCTAGCTAGTATCGAGAGAGTAGCGGTTCAACATGTCTCCTTCCGTGTCACTGCCCGCCAGCTTGCCAAGGAGAAGAAACAATACACCCTGCGGTACGAATTCGGTCAATACAAGCATGCGGCTACATCTAAACGCATCATTCGAGGCTGGGTTATGTGCCTTCGAACGGCGGATTTGCTGACTCCAACCCCTGGGGAGGAGCCTTGGCTGGAGTCGACTATCGCTGTCACTTGTGAAGGCTTCAGACAGGACAACCGCAACATCTGGCATATTGCGTCTGGCCGGATGGTCAAAGATGTCGCGGCAGATATGCAAAAACTCATGGCCGCCTCGCCACAGAATAATTTCAGCTTCTCTGAGGACGGTGCTTTTAACATCCTCCTCTCCACACCCTTCGGTCAAGACATACTTGGTGAACTGAAAGCACGACTGCGCGATGTCAATCGGCTGCGCTCATTTGCAATGACACTCCAAAAACGGAAGATGCTCATCAAATCATCATCATTGCAGAAGGTGCAATTCCAATATGGTAAATCTCACGTCGTAGCAGTAAACTTTGGCGCAGACGACGGCATCACCATCGAACTCGCTACGAATAACCCACACTACCGAGTCCGCAAGCTTCTCACCGAGATTGTCAACGACAGGAGTCCTACGCTTTCTAACACGCACTTAATTGGCGGCAGTGGGTTGGACCGCTTCTGCAGTGCCTTGGTACTCACCCGTCCGCTTCAGACAGTCTTGCAAGAGATAGAGAACAGCAAACCGGACAATGTGCGCAATCCCGCTATTCACACACATGCCATTGGCAAATACCGTATCACATATGAGAATCCACTCTGTTCGTTTGATATCCGACTCCAACTCAAAGAGGACCGAAATTTCTGGGTCATTGAGGATAATAACAGAAAGAACAACGAATCGAGACCTAGCCCCGAGCGAGGGGCTAATCACAGGAGGCTGGAATCGCTGCAGACGGCACTGAAGAACTTGTTTAAAGAAAAGGGGGATCATTGGTTCGGAACCAGATCAGGAATTGTGGCACAGATTGATGGTGTTGCAGATGCAGTGAGGAAGTTGCACAAAGCCGTCCAAAGCTGCGAGATGGAGGGTGGATACAAGCCGCCTCCAGTCCCGCCCAATGCTGGCAGCCAAGGTCCGCCAAATGCCAATGGACCGACTCAACAACAAGGCCCCGGAAAGCCTGGCGCGCCTGGACGACAGCAACCTCCTCAGGGACCTGGTGGCCCTGGTAGGCAACAACCTCCCCAGCAAGGTTCTAGAGGGGGTTCGCTTTCTAACAGCAGACAGCAAGGAAAGGTCGGTAATATGGCCGGCAAAGCGTCTATGGCTTCAAGGGATATTATTGAGATTGATTAGGAGTTGATCATAAGGTCCAGCATTCTTTGACAGGTTTCCAAACGGGTATTCCCTAGTACGACGATTCAACGCCTTTCGAGTGACGGTTCATGTCTGTGGTCGTACAAAGGCACCATATGACTCGGCATCTGCAGTGCGGGTCTGGAGTCGCAAATCTTCTTTTCTCGAACATAACCACGCGGGTCCTCCCATAATGTTTCCGGGTAAGGGACTGGTCCTCCTGGTCTCTCCTTACTTCCCACCTCACAGCATCTCTGCCAATGAGGTGTGGAAGAGCATGGAGAGTGGTGTGCCTCTTCGGTTTTTTCATCTTATTGTTTTTTGGGGGGGTTTGGTTTCTTTCTTTTCCCCTACTTGCAACTTCTAGCAGGTTTTTTGCGTGGTTTCTCTTATTCATAGTATTCGGGTTGCCTTCAGTCGGTATATCCTCCCCCCCCCCCTTTCCCTGACCTAGGGATGGCGCAGTTTTGAATGGGCTTTTTGTATAATACATGGTGGTAGCAAGATAAGTATGCTTTGAGTAAGCTGAGTAAGCCAAGGCAAAGGGTGTGAGAGGGTTAGAAACGCTACAAGAGTTGGGCATGAGCATAATGACCCATGATGGTCTAGTTAGCGGGCTAGGTTATAGTGCGTCTATAGTTCTTCATGTAAAGTAACTGTAGCACCGGGATCGTATTGGATAGGTTTAGGTGTGTGACAGAACATTTAAAAGATCAGTTGGTAAACAATTTTTTCTGCATTTTTGCATTGGGGAAAGGACAATGATTAGGCAATTTACGGGGACTTGGATTTTGCAGTCAGAAAGACAGTTAGATGTAGAGTGGCACGTTAGGTATGTAAACAAACGAAATGGAAAATGTATCATTGTACGAGCTCTGACGTTCCTCGAGAGTAATTCCCCACCCTCTCTCCCTCCCCAAAATAGCTAATGTTCTATAACCTTAATGCTACATGTACAAAGTTACTCATACCGACAAGCCCTACGTTCCAACGGTGCTTCACCTGTGCTTGTCTTAACGACCCTTCTTTACCCAATCCTCGAGCTTCTCCCTCGTCTCGCCAACTTTATCTTGCAGCATCACGACAGTCATCTGACTATGAGCCTTACCTGTAGCAAAGAACTTCTCAACGCGCTCCTTGGTCCTTAAATGCGCGTCGGCGAGCGCGGGGAACTTCTCCTCGTACGTCCACACCAAGTTACCCACGTTCTTCATTGTGATGGGGAGCACGGCGTATGCGGCGCCAATGCCTACGACTGCGGGCACGGACGCCCGGAGCAGGATGTTGCGGTTGCGTGTTACGATGCTGCCGGCCATGGAGGCGACGAGAACGTACAGGGCGCCGGGGAAGATTTTCTCGTCCGATTCCTTGGGTGGGGCGAGAGAGCGGATTGTTGAGGTAAAAGAGTGCTCTAGGCGAAGGGTCTCGGTCAGGGCGTTGTTGACGATGTCTTCGGCTTTGATGGCCTGCTTGTGGAGGGCGAGGCGTGCGTAGCCGATTTGAACAGCAAGACGGTCAGTGGGCGTGGGACGGTACGGCTTTTCGGGAGCGGGAGAAGATGATGGGGTGGAGGGAGTGGTTTCGGCAGCAGTGGAAGGAGTTACTGGTGTAGGTGCGGTTGAGTCGAGGGGTAGGTCGTCGTAGATGGGCTTGCGGTTGAACTTCGAATCAATTAGCTAGGTGTCATTCAAAGAAAGGAGCAGCAGGACAACGCACCCATGATCTCGAGGGCCGCTCCTCAGCGTGCAAAATCCGGGGTGAGGAAAGTATCATGCCGCTACCGAGCGCGGCAGCCATGGCTGGGACGACGGCGCGCTGGAACACGTTAGTTGGTGGTGAATCAGGGACAATTCAATTACTTACCTGCCGGAGCAGCGGTCTGAATGCCATAGCGAACGAGGGACGGGCGCAATGGATGGCAGTCGTGGTGGTGCACAGGTGATAGTCGGCTGGTGGTGTTGAGCTCGGCGGCCGGCAAAGCCCATACCTGGTCTGTGCGGCCCTTGACCTCCATCATCTTTCCTTTGCTCGCCTTCCGAGTTGTTCTCGTTGCCTCGTTTCCGACTGACCGCGCGCAATCATGTTGAAGCGCATCGCGAGGGCAAGACCGTCTCCATGGGTCTGCTCCCAATGTCTACGACAATCTCAGCGACAACGCCGCCTGAATAGTGGTATTGCAGCAGCGGCGACCGTCTCACGCGACTCCTTCCCAAACCCGTCGTCACTCTTTGGCCTCTCCTCCAGTGGAAAAACAGACGACGATGCCCTGCGCAAGGTTTTCGACAACGCTTCTTTTTGGGAGTCCTTTCGGCGGTCTTCCCAGAAGAATCCTCCATCTGGGATCGTCGGAAACAAGTATCTCACCCGTCCTGATGGCTTCCGCGAATTCGTCGATGTAACAATCCACCGGTGTAATGCTGTCGTACAGAAAGTGGCAAGAGCAGCATCAGTTGACGAGTACAAGGGCATGGTTAAAGATCTAGACAAACTGAGCGACTTGTTATGCAGGGTCATCGATTTGGCGGATTTCGTGCGGGTCACCCACCCAGATCGAAGCATGCAGAAGGCGGCGATATTTGCATATTCGGCAGTGTATCAGTATATGAATCTGTTAAATACTACCCCGGAATTATACCACCAGTTGAACAAGGCGCATTCTATACCCGAAGTGTACGATAGCTGGTCAGAGGAAGAGCGCATCGTGGCGCGCATTTTGATGGAGGATTTCTCACGCAACGGAATCGATTTGCCGGACGGAACCAGAAAGCAGATTGCGGACTTGACTAATGAGACCCAGGAAATAGGCAACGATTTTGTGGACACTATTTCGCCAGAGACGGTAAACCTACGATTTGACTCCAAGAGGATGAAAGGCCTCGATCCGGGTCTAGCCAAAGCTTTGTCGAAATGGGGCGAGACGCGCATTTCCACTATGGATGTTGAGGGTCAGACGGCGTTACGCTATGTTGAAGATCCAGATGTAAGAAGGGATATATATATGGCTGTCCGGACCGCAAGCAAATCTACCATTAACCGCCTAGAAAATATGTTAAAGAAAAGGGCGCAGCTGGCGAAGCTATCAGGATACGAGACCTATGCCCACATGGCGCTCGAAAACAAGATGGCCAAGTCTCCTGAAGCCGTTAACCAGTTTTTGAAGGCTCTATATGAGGATAATCGATCATCTGTTATGATGGATCTGCAGGAACTGATTGAGTTAAAGAGAGGAGATGCCCAGAAAGATAACTTCCCAGACCGGATTAATGCCTGGGACAAATTCTACTACACTCAGAAACTGCTAGCAAACATGAGGAGCCACACGCAACGCATTCCAGACCAATTATCGGCGTACTTTTCTGTTGGAACAGTTATGCAAGGCATTTCACGACTCTTCGACCGACTGTATGGCATCAGGCTTGTGCCAAAGGAAACACAGCCCGGCGAAGTATGGGACGATGGCGTGCGTCGCTTGGATGTGATCTCTGACACAGACGGCCATATAGCAGTTCTATACTGCGATCTCTACTCGCGGCCCGGCAAGAGCCAGAATCCCGCGCACTTCACTCTCCGCTGCAGCCGCGAGATATCTGCTGCCGAAATCGAAGAAATGGCACACATGCAGCACCGCTTTTCGTCCCCCGTTGAAGCTGCCACAGACGGTATGTCCGTAGCTTACAACGCAGAGCGCAACTCGTACTTCCAGCTCCCCACCATAGCACTAATCTGCGACTTCTCCACTCATTTCCACCCGCTCCCCACTCTCCTCAACATCCACGACGTGCGCACTCTCTTCCACGAAATGGGCCACGCACTACACTCGTTCCTCGGCCGCACCGCTCTTCAAAACGTTGCAGGCACCCGCTGCGCAACCGACTTCGCCGAACTCCCCTCGGTCCTCATGGAGCACTTTGCCTCATGTCCCGAAGTACTGAACCTATACGCCCGTCACTGGGATACCGACGCCCCGCTTCCCATGGAAGCCCTCGAAAAACGCCTCGCCCTCGACAATAGAAATCAATCCACCGAACTCGAAAGCCAAATCCTACTCTGCATGCTCGATCAAGCATACCACACTTCCGCACCTCTAGATCCATCGTTCTCATCCACAAGCATCTACCATAACATATACAATACTTACGCTTCTATTCCTGAGCCTGCGGGCACAGCATGGCAGGGGTTTTTCGGTCATTTACACGGTTACGGCGCTACGTACTACTCCTACCTCTTCGATCGCGCGATCGCGGCGAAGATATGGAAAGATGTGTTCCAGCGCGAGGGCGTGAGGGGAAGTATCGAGCGGGAGAATGGCGAGAGGTATAAGCAGGAGGTGTTGAGATGGGGTGGGGGACGCGATGGTTGGAAGTGTATTGCTGGTGTGCTTGGTGATGCGAAGCTTGCAGAGGGGGGTGAGGAGGCGATGATGGAGGTTGGGAGGTGGGGGATTAGGGAAGACGGGGGAAAGTGAAGTGAAGTGAATTGCTATATAGATAAGGGATACATGGATGGAGTGTTTGTATAGAGCGATTTGAGGAAATATGCATGCCATGTGTGTGAAGATAGATGGAATGTATTTCGGGTATGTAGATAGGGGTTTATAAATGGTGTAAGAAGGTAAAGGGGTATGATAACGTATATGCATTGGTAGAAATAGAAGACATGCACATAGAAAGGGTACAGATGCATCACCATCAACACATTTGCGAATCCAAACAAAAGACCTTCGCTTATGCAAAATACTATATTTTGTTTTTCATCTACACATACACCCCAGAATTCCGAAAGTCACCCATGTGAAAAACTCTCTGCGCCCTTTTTGAGAATATATCGAACTGTGTCCAATGATTGAAGAAAATAGGATGAATTTGGGTATAGGATGAATGAAGAGTTTAAGCAACCAAAAAGATTAAGCAGAAGAGTGAGTCTCCCGTAAATCGAATAAAACACCATTCACAGATTTCAACAATCCGTCAAAAAAGAAGAGGTATGCGAAATATTCTAGTTTGAACAGGTTCCGCCGCTATGCAAAATTCAAGTTCCGATTTGTGTCCATTCTATATGATAGAACGATAGCAGGCTTTGGACCATTTGGTATTTTGTTTCAGGATAGAAATTACATAACCACCTAAAAAAGTATGTTAGCATGATTATAAACCAGGGGTTTTGAAAATGGGGCAGAAAACTTACACAGTCGTTGTCCTTAGGAGCTTGTCCAATACCCATTTCATCGAAGGTCTTTGGACCCTTGCCAGGAGGATGTTGGGGAGTGGCCGGCTTGGGTGGTGCTGCGGCGGCAGGTTTGGCTGCTTGTGGGGCTCCTGGCTTCGCGGATTGTGGTGTCCCCATTCTTCCTGGTGGTCCGGTCGGCTGCTTAACCATCTGCGGTGCGGTGGGTACTCTTTGCGGCTTGGGCATGGCGTCATTCGCAGACGGTCGTCCTGCTGAGCCGGGCCGGGCGGAACCAGCTCTTGGACCTGGAGCAGCAGTTGAGGGTCGGTCTGGCCTTTGAGAGGTTCTGCTCTCCTGACCTGGCTGAACTGTTGATGGTCGAGTATGCTGCCGGGGCTCCAGGGGCGCAACATAGCCAATATCCGGAAGAGTGGGTTGCTTCGAAAGCGGGGCTGGAGCGCCTTTCTGGAGCTTGTTCCTTCCATCCGGGGCAGAGAAACCGATATCTGGAACTTTCTGTTGTATCGGGGCACGGTCGTAGTGCTCTTGACCTCCTGGCTGTCTGTAAGCACCTGGGCCTGGTGGAAGAGGACTGCCACGTCCTCCGCTTGGAACTCTTCCTCCTCCACGTCCCATGTTGTCTACACTGGTATGAGGACGGAGTGGCAAGGGGCCCATGTTTCCTCCCGGTCCTGGTGGAGGGCCACCGCGGCCGTAGCCATTGTCTTGTGGATAGATGTTTGGGTTGATGGAAAAAGCGGCAGACTGAGGTCTAGCGCTGGCAGATCGTAGTTCGGCCGCGAATCCACCTGCGAGACCCTGTCTTGGAGGACCTGGACCAAGTCGTGGTGGTCCATTATCCATTGGGTAAGGTGCCGCCGTGGCAGGGCGGTCATATGGTGCTGACGAAGGCGCGTTGGCCACAACTGGAGGCTTGTCGGAGATAGGATAGGGTGTAGTGGAATCGCCACGGTTGGGTTGTTGCCGACCACCCACGGGGGTTGCGGGCTCTGATCCATAGTCGGACGGGCTGTTGTCGTTGATAGAAGGTAGGGGTGGTGCTGCTGCCTTTTGCAATCTCGCAGGGCGCTGTCCACGCATCGAGCCATGTTGCGACTTGATTTTGTTAATTGCAACATTTTCATGATCCTTCTTGGAAAGCGTCCGTGATTTGGAGATACTCTCAATACGACCCTCCGCATCTTTGTTTCCGTTCTTGGCGGCCTTCTCATACCACTCCAAGGCTTTCTCGAGGTTGACGGTAACATGCATGCCGATCTCGTTGAAATAGCCCATTGCGAACTCCGCAGTAGCAAGACCAGAGAGAGCAGCCCGTTGCGCGTAATGATAGGCCAGCTCCTCGTTCTTTGGAAACTCACCTTCATAACCGCACAGAAACCATTTGCTGATGGCCATGTCCGCTTCGGCTTCACCTTGGCGGGATGCTAGAGCATTATAATGCAGCGACAAAGTTGGGTTGAATTCAGATCCCATGCTGCACAGTTCGTACATAGATCCCATCTTCAATTGAGCCTTCGCGAAACCCAAATAAGCAGCCTTTTCAATGTTTTGCTTCGCAGCCTTCTCATCATATGGTAGGTAGATCTCTGGGACGTTGATTTGTGGTAGCTCGCGCGCTTGGAGCATACCCAAAACGTAAGCACCCTGGGGAGCATTCTCATCCGCAGTCGCAGCAGCTTGGCGAATCAACTGGATACCCCGGGCAAAGTCTTGGGGCTGACCATGCTGACCCAACAAAGTCATCATGCCCAAGCGGTAATTCGACGCAGAATCTCCGGCTTCCGAACCAGACGTGTAATGCTGGAGTGCCTTGATCGGATCGTTCGACTGTTCGAACTGCATACCCATTCGGTACTCGGCTCGTGCATATCCTTTTTGGGCGGCGCGAGAGTAGCATCGGAAAGCCTCCTTTTTGTCAACTCGCAGATTGAACTTGCCAAACTCGAGCCACATGCCCCGCATAAACTCGGCCTTGGGGTGATGCTGGTCTGCTAGAAACGAAACGACATTCATGGCGTCTACGCGCAGTTGATGCTCCACTTGAGGCGTAGCAGGCCGTGCGCCTTGAATTTCGGCAACTCGGGCTTCGTGCAACTGCGCCGCGTCTACGTACGCAAGCGCATCCTGTGCCCATGCTAATTGCATCTCGGGATCATTTGAGTTTAGGACGGGAAGTCGTGCATTCTCCAACGTGGCCTCCTTTTCGTCGTCTGAAGGCGGGACATTGGGAGGTCGGGAAGGGAGCTTGGGGAACGGAGAGAAGTTGGGAGCTTCGCTGCTGTGAGCAAACTGGTTGTAGTCATGGGAAGGCTCCTCCTGGATAGCCTGCTGCTGCACCGGCTGTGGCTGCACGCTCGGAGGCTGCTTGAAGGCAGAGGAAATACTTGCATGTCGAGTCGGCCATTGCCCCGCGTTAGAGGGGTTGGTCTGGTTATTGGGGGGTTGTTGTTGCTGTTGCTGCTGTGTGTAGCTTGAGGTTCGCGGGGGGAATTGTTGCGAGGACTGATTGCCCTGGGATGGGTTTCGTGGGCCGTTGGCTTCTAACTCCATATGAGCAATGTTCTCTTGCATGTTTTCTGGCACCTCGGGCATAATCCTACCGAGAGAGAAGCGACGTCAGCACAAGCGTAAACGGATACGGGGGTGTGTGTTTGCAAGAACAAGAAGGATAGAAAAATAGGGTGACGAGGGAAGAGGAGTAGAGAAGGGAGGAGAGGTGAGGAAGACGAACCGTTGAGGAGCTGGAGAGATGACCTCCGGTGAGGGTGCTGGCATATAGTAGTCATCAAAGCCCCCAGGAATAAATGTCGCCCCTAGCTGGGGTGGTTGGCCTTGCTGGTAGCTCATTGTAGCGGTCGGCTATCGGGGAGCTGATGGGGATCTGATGGGGCTTGAGAAAACAGGCGTCAGCCCTTGTCTAAAAAGAAAGAGGTTTGGTGGAGTCTTTGGGGCGGCAAAAGACTTTTCGGTAGAGTGGGCATCGATCGAGGTCCGAAGAGGTGGACAGCAGAGAAGAGGATGATGGGAGCGGGCAGGGAAATGATCAAACTCACACTTGGCGGGGCCCTCACGGGGACGCGGGTTGGGTGTCACGGTCGAGGATGACGGCTTTTTCTGATCCAGCTGCCAATAACAAGTCTGTTATTGTGTGGTCTGCTGCGGACGCCCACAGGCGGTTCGAAAAAAAAAAAAAAAAAAAAAAAAAAAAATGCAGG
>JAQGEP010000051.1:131874-216519 GCA_028476805.1 Acrocalymma vagum
AAAAAAAAAAAACAAATGCAGGAGAGAGAGAGAGCGCGCGCGACGGGGAGCAAACACTGCGAACCCACGGTGCGGGCGGAAGACAGCGGGCGGGTCTCACTGGCGGACGCGGGGTTGTGGATGTGACTTCAGGAGCTTTGCACAGGCGGGTAAGCGGTGGGACGAGGGAAAAAGGGAAGGAGAAGGAGAAAGCAGAACGGGAAGGGAAACGACAACGAGAGGCAATAGGGAATGGAAATGGAAACGGGAACGGGAATGCGAGAGCGCGGTCGGGGGGGGGAGGGGTCCCAGTCTTGAGGTAGATTAAGATGTTCAACGCCGGGAACGGGTGCTTCAAGGCCCTGAGGCTCTTGCCTGACGTCGAGTCGAGTCGAGTCGAGGCGAGGCGAGGCGAAAGTACGCCTAAAACGTCGTCGCGGATTTTGCAAACTTGGTCTTGCAAGTGCTCAAGCTATCTATCTATATCTTCGAGAAATGCCCGACGTGCCCCTACAAGTTACAAGCTAATAATTACAAAACTGGCCACTTTGGGCAATGTTCGGGTGTACACTCTGCTTCAGGTCCACCACGCCTGCACCACGCCTGCGCCGCCTGCAAAGAGGCTGTGCTGGCTGTGCTGGCTGTGCTGGCTGTGCTGGCTGCTTAAGCCTGCCTAGAGCCTGCCTAGAGCCTGCTCAATGCTCAATGCTCAACATATCAAGCCGATCCCGTACCTCGCGTTGAGCCACTCACACTGGCTTTGGCATCCCCAACCTATCAAGCTTCTCCCTTCTCCGCTGGGCTGAGGTGTATACGGACCGTGGAGATGAGTGTCGCCGCCCATTGCGAGTTTCCAACCTCAGCTTTGAGCATGCGTGGCCATGCTCTTCCATATTTTTAGCACTCTCTTGGGCTTGCAAAGCAGCGCATACAAGACACGTTAATTATCTACCATTTATACATCTCCTGACGTGAACGGGTCGCACTTGACCTGCACAAACACTGCCTTTTCTGAGCATGCTGATGACGACGGCTCTCTATCCGCCCGATGCCATGTCATGCCATGAAACATCAAACCTCCCCATGAATTACTGCATTCTGTGCGACTGGTTACCTGCCTAGGAATCCATCATGGCAAGAGGATTCCCAGAGCCCAGAGCCCAGAGCCCAGAGCCTAGAGGCGTGTGCTTGTACGAACGCCTGCGGGCTTTTTCGCTTTGGCCAGTCCACTCCCTCGCGGCCCGAGTACGCGTGGCTTGCCCATACGTCGTGTCTTAACATAACATGACATGGCATTACGCATTCAGCCAAACAGTCTTCCCTTCTTTCCTGCCAGTAGATAGCTAATCAGAGCATCCAAATTCTTAGTCAAAGACTGTCAATCAATCCCAACAAACGAGCCGAGTCGGAAGCACTTGGCCACATGCAGGTTCCCGTTCCTTTGTTTTTCCGAAACAGAAATGGTTCTGTTGTCTAATGAGCATCACCTCCCGAAGCTTTCTAGCGCCGTGTACCCTCGTACTCCACGTACTTATTTCAACCAAAGCAAACGAGTTCCCCAGGAGCGACGAACCATTTGTAGGGGAAAAGGGAGGTCAACTAGGCCTCTACTTGAGCAAACCGTAGCTTCATGGCTAATAGATCTCCTGGGATTTGCTACTATGGAAAAGACCCGCCCAATTCCCAATCCAATAACCAAACCACTCGCCCAAAAATTGAAATGAATACTATATGCAAGAAACTGGCCAAATCCGACGTAAATCCATACCTTTATTTAAAATGGGAAATCAAGAAGCCTGCCAATTCAATCATACAACTTATACTCGCATCGCTCGCTTTCCATTTCATCTCTCTTTACCTTGCCCCTTTTAGTCTCTCCAACACTAATAGAATCCCTAGTGATAGTATTAGATTCATGGCCTGTGCTTCTTCTATGGATTAGACTTGACTTGCATTTATTTGTTTGAGCTATGGAATCCACGTACGGTCATAATGAGAGATATGCATCCCGCATGCGCCTTCTAAACCTTTCTTCCATTCATATCTGCAATGGAGCTATCTAAGCGCAACTCTATGCCGAACATAACACCACGCCTAGAGAACAAGAGCCACTCGGACTGGAGGACCGGCTACATAGGGGGAATCAACCAATTGGATATTTCATTACTCTTCGTTCAGGTTCTGTGAGACGGGAGATCTCGCCGACTATATTCAAGCCGAGGGCGGTGTAACAACCCACTGCTAGTGGACCATAACGTCAGGGTTGGGCTGCTGCTGCTGGGCAGGCGCTTGCTTTTGCTCGCCGGCAGCGGGCTCATCCATCTCCATATCGTCATCACCGCCCTCCTCTCCCTCTTCCTCGTCCTCTTCGCCCTCGCTCTCTTCAATGTCAATCTCTTCGCTGCCGCCGTCGGACTCGGCATCGTCCTCAGCGACAGGGCCAGCTGTGTCATCGCCTCCAGCCATTGCGGCATCTTCACCCTCGGCAGGAGCACCCTCAGCCTCTTCTTCTTCCTCTTCCTCTTCCTCGATGCCATATTGGTCACCATCAGCATTGAGGTCGGCCTCGGGTTGGTCAGGGGGGAACTCTGGTGGAGCCGACTCCTCAGAATCCCTGCTATCGTTAGTCGTTGCCTAGGGAATGAAACTCCACGCTTTGGCCATACCATTTGATCGCAAATCGCGTTACACGCGGCTTCTCTGCCAGTATATTCCTCCGCACCTTCTCAATGACTGGTTTCGCGGGTGGCTCAAGTGCAAGTGCTTCGTCCGTGTACTCGTTGTTGACATAGTAGCCCACGCGCACAAACTCGCGATCCTCGTAGCTGCAGCTGAGGAGGATGACAGTTACGCCAATAATCTCGCTGTTGGGAATGCGGGAAAGGTCTGGGGGGTCGGCGCGGAAGAGGAACTTGTTGACGCCGACTGGCAGAGGACCAACAAGGACGGAATCGAGCTCTTGGTCATATTCATTGCTAGTTCGAATTAGCAAAATTGAGGATGATACGGCATGTTAATATAGTGAGGGGCACTCACGACGTCGCCGAGCCAACGTAGGTCAACTTCCATTCGAGGTCTGTTGTAAAGATTAGCGCGGATAACGCGAAGGGGAAAAGACGTCTGAACCTTTTTGCAGCTGCTCCAGACACTCAAAGGTGATTTCGAACTCATATGGCGCGTCGAAGGTGGCGGGGTTGTTTTTGACCTCGACACCGAGGAGCGACACAACAGACATGTTGGCTAAATGATTTGAGGAAGCGGTTCAAAAAGAAGTTGAAAAGGTAGAGTAGGGTAACAAAAGTCGTGCGAGGCAAATAGCTAGACACAGCTGGTACTTATAAGATGCAAACGCAGCGGGGAGACGGAAGCGGTGTTTGTTTGGAAGCGGTGAGGGACGTGCAGTTAAATAAAATCGAGGAGCGAGGCAGCGGCAGGCGCTCGCGGTTTGCTGCTTCTACCTCCAATCAATTAAAGAGCCCCTGCTGCCCGTCGCGTGTCACGTGTTCTGGCGTTTTCCTTGTCTTTACCTGCTGCGGCGCGTTTTCTAGGCACCTTCACGTTTGCGTGCCTCTCTGCCACTCTCAGGACCTGTCATGTTTATGTTTATGTTCATGTTCATGTTCTCAGCATTGCTTGTTTCACTACACGCCTCAAACTCCGGCTAACCCAGAGGCGCTTGCGGCTCCCAAACTACTGTAAGTACTTGATTAACTAGCTAGCCGTAATAGCTTGGTGACTTCGACTACTGTATCTTATGCCCGCTTTTTCTGCCACATAAGAGGAGCTTTGGAAACCTCACGTCATGACGCTACTTGACTATGTGAAACTTCTCAAGTATCTGATGGGAAAAATATACCTTGCCAGGCCCAAGACACCCAGTCCCTAAAAACAAAATCACACCAATGGAGAACCCATCAAGCCCTTCACAATCTGTATGCTTTTGTCATCTGTTCTCCATATACACCCTCCCAATTCATCTGTGACATTCCAATGCAAACACTCAAATGATCCGGTACGCTATTCAAACACCACCCGTATTGTTACACACAATCATGAATTCGTCTCTTCCTCAATTCACCTTCGTGGTCTTGACTCCCCGCTCCATAAGTACCTTCTTCAACCCATCCGCAACCTTCTTTCTTCGCCTAGCCGTTTCTCTCAAATTGTCAATGTTGTCGTCCACAATGTCTCCTAGGGTTGCAAGCTCTTTCCCTGCCGAGCCATCATCGAGTTTGTAATGCAATCCATAGCCCTTGCTTGGCGTGGAATCGACATCAGGCGTGAGCGCTCTCCGGTTGAGTTCGCTCAAACTCATTCTGCTGCGATTGGTAGGCGGTGTAGCGAATGGGCTCTGAGCACCACCACGCGGGCCTCGGGATCGACGTGTAGGTGTTCCCACGTGGGCTGATGACGAAGAGGTTGGCCGGCTCGGTTCTGCAAGGCCAATTTTGCGCAGTTGAGACTCAAGAAGAACAATATCGTTATTTTTCTTCTCCGCCAGATTGGTCATTTTGACAATGGTCTTCTTAACTGCATCTACAGTTGGTACCACACCCGCCTTTCCATTTTCAGCGTGGTGCGATGCGAGACGGGATCGTAGAAGAACAGCGGCCTCCTCGGCTTGGTTGAGCAATGTCAGAAGACGACCATAGTCGGTTCGGAGCGCCTTTTGCCCATCCGCTAATTCTTTGGGTAGTGGCGCTTTCTTGATTGCTTCGACTTTGTCGGGATCCTTACGGCTGATGATCTGACGTCGAATGTCGTTGAGTCTTGTCATAAGTTTGGCTTTCTCGCGCAAAAGGCGTGCAAGCTGACTGAGCTTGTCCAGAACATCCTGTACGCGACCTTCATCGAGCTCGTGCTCCAAGGCATTCTCAAGCCCTTTCAGCTCTTCAATCTCGCAAAGGCTCCAATTACCATACCATGAGCCTTCCCCGCCTTGTTCTTCAGCTTCTTCAAGCATATCCCGTGTTAATTTGCCCTTTCGTTGTGGTTTTTGGTGGTAGTTGATAAAACCCTTCAGGGATCGGGAGTTCAAACCTAGCGTGTCAACCATACTGTTGATATCTCTATATAAGAGTTCGATTTGGGCTGCATGGCCTGTCTTGGTGAGTGCTTTTCCGGCGTAATCATGGTGAGCAATGAACTGATCCAAGGTACGACTAGGTTCAATTGCACGTGCAAGTTCGTTGCGAATGCGTTCATCTTCATCATCTTCTAGATCGGATACCCGGGGTTGTGGAGTTGGAGGCTTAGATAGCTGTTGGACCGACGAACTCAATGAAGCTCCAGGGGCGACAAAGGCTTCTCGTCTAGTTCCCAGCGCAGAAGTCGATACAGCCCGTACTGGGCTGGGCGACCGTAGATTATCCTTGGATCGGTTGTGTGGCGGTGCAAATACCGAAGATTTTGATATTCCTGTGGATGGCGGTGCTGCTTGGTTCGGTTGCCCAAAGATTCCTTTGTGAGGCGGTTGACCGAAAAGCGTTGTGCCAGCTTGTGCCAGCTGGCTCGTGGGCGGTCTGGATACTTGCCCAAACATTGGGGGACGAGGGGGTGATGTGCTCCTGCCGGAAACAGACGAAGTGCCTGATTTGATCACAGGGGGTGTGGGTGCAGCAGGGAAAATGCGGGGAGATTGGTTGACACTCGCCTGAAGGTTCCAAGCTGGCGCTGGTCGAGGCCTCCGCACGGCATCTGAGGGTGAAGGTTCTTCTGTCTCTTCTGTCTCTTCCTCTCCTTCCTGCTCTTCAACAGAGAACCCATCCTCATCATCTTCCTCATCCTCGTCCTCATCAAGGTTTGACGACTCCACAGGAGATGACGGAACTTCCACTTTGATAGCAGGGCTTCCAGCCAGCGGAGGAAGGTCTTCCTCCGCGGATTTTGCGGGCTTCGATGTTACGAAGTCTGGCGGAAGCGGTGCATCCTCAGGTTCTGGAGACTTCTCCTTCACTGCAGGAGTAGGAGCCTTAGGAGTAACTGACCCTTTGGATGAGAATCCCGGGAAAAGTGTGCTTTGGGGCTTGGGAAGCGTCGCGGGAGTTGTAGAGAAATTTTGAGTCTCTGATTCCTTCTCGCCTTGTTTCATAGGTGTGATTGGCGGTTTTGGTACGCTGCCACCCAAGGCCGAAGCAAAATCACCGCCAAACAAGGAACTGGATGATGGGGCAGGAGGCTTAGGACCGTCATCTTTGGCTGTACCATCGCCCTTAAATGTTGACCCAAGCTTGAAGCCACCATCTGAGAGGCCAAAAAGACCCTTGGGTTGCGGCGGGGGAGCTTGCGGAGTCGGTGTAGCTTCATCCCTTTGTCTGTTCTCCTCATCTGCATCACTCATGTCTGATTCCTTAGTGGAACCGAATGAGGATGTCGTTTGCTGCCCGAATAAGCCTCCCTTTTGAGCCGGTGTGTTGGAAGCCCATGAAGGAAGCGTCGACCCTGTGTTGCCAGAACCGACTGTTACAGTGGAGCCAAAGCTTGGTTCTGTGCTGAGGCCCTTGAAGCCGTTTGGAGCCCCTGAGGGGGTTGACTGCTGTCCAAAAGACCCAAATGATTGGCCAGCGCTACTACTTCCAAAGCTCGAGAAAGCAGAACCTCCCCCAAATTTGGCGAACCCCGAAGAGCCTCCAGCAGCAGCAGCAAATGGATTTGACTGGCTCTGTGTTGCCGTCGTCTGAGAGGCAGATGCCCAAGGGGATGGTTTATTCCCTAGTCCACCAGTTGCTCCTAATCCCGTCCCTCCGGAAGAGCCTATCGTAGAAGCGGCACCAAATGAGGGTTGTGCAGGTTTCCCGAATGCTGGCTGTGCGGGTTTGCCAAATGCTGGGGTGGAACTACCAAAAGCAGTTGTCCCAAATTGAGGAGTGGCCGGCTTGCCAAAGGGCGAGCTCGTTCCTGCTGAGCCAAACGCAGAAGGCTGCCCGAAAGGAGACGTGGGTTGTGTAGATGCGTAAGCCGCTGCTTTTGGGGATGCTAATGAAGCTTGGCCGATTGTTTGGCTGCTCACTGCATTCGATTCCGCGTTCTCCCCTAGTATAGTAAGACCTGGATAAGGCTTATTACTCTCAATGGACCGGTTCCAGACAACCCACCATGCCATCAAAAGACCCTGATGGGTCAAAAGCAAGTAGGCAGGCAGTGGGAATGGGGATTCGTTGATTTCCTCAATCATTGGAATGGGGCGGGGTATTTTCTCCTTGCTCGAAAGATCCAAAGCTTCGCCAATGGGAACACTGTCTCCTTCCTCTCCCAAGGCCATCCGCGGAATCTGTGCCTTTCTGCTGTCGATCAGGCCGGTCAGCATGTACTCATTACATGTTTGTTGATCTGGCGCTATGGCTTTGCTGGAAGATGTAACGACCATGACCTCCGTAGTGTGAGAGCCCGTGATGATGAGCATATCGTCAAGATCGGGCTCCCAATTACGCAGCCTCATAACTGAGAAACGAGGAGGAGGATTGCGAGCTGGTGCTTCGAGTGCTGAATAAAGCGGTTCGTAAGTAAATTTGTGAAACGAAAATGATGAGAGGGACTTGTCAGTCCTGACGAAGTGATAAACATTTTCCTCTGTCATGGCGTCCCGGTCTGCAGAAGCGTCCGTGGGGGAATGAATGAATAGAAATTCATCATTATTAAGCCAATATATGGCAGATACTGTACTTGTTAGCGGATAATCTTGAAAATATCGAAAGGGTCGGTAAAATACCACTCCAGCTCTCTTCTACATCAGGTGGGCGAGGGATGGTTCCTCGAAGGTCACCAGTATTCATATACATAGCAGCAGAACCATCCTGCAGCCCAGCAACCACTGCTTTACCCTTGACGCTGCATGCGGCACAGGTAACACCATCTTCCCTAATTGTCTGTATTTTCTGTGTCCGAGCATCTACCAGGCAGAGCTTTCCGGATTCGAGTACGACTGTAATCATGTGCTCGAATTCCTTACTTGGGTTGGGGAGCAGAGCTCGTATAGCAATCTGATCTGTGCTGATCTCATGACGCTCTGTGTTCTTATCCTGCTTGAGCAGGCTTTCCACTCTATACACAATTAATCCCCCCTTCTCGGGTGATACTATCAAGATGTCTTCGTGGGAGGAGAACGCGACATGACGGAGACGCGGAACTGTGGTTGTGATGTCGGGGACAAACGTTGAAATAACATCGTCACTACCAGCTTTCTCTTCAAAAGCCTTCCGTACGCTCTGAGTTGAGGACAAGACAAGTGTATCAGGGCCAGCGGCTGCGAGTAGACCGCGCTTCGAGGCGACAGAGATGAGCGTTGCAGACGCTGGAGGTAGATTATCGCTGGGCCATGGGGAAGGGAGTAGTTTGAGCTTTTTGGGACCCTCGGCGCCACCTGGGCCTAGGGCAGAAAATCCAAGAGACTGTAAGATAGTGTTAGCATACTTGTTACTCGAAGCTTGAGTACATGGGAGCTACCTCTGTTTCGATTGCAGGAACTTCTCCGCCCACATTGAGGGACGGTGCATTTCCGCCAGGCTGATTGAAAGAGAATGCCATGCTAGCAAGGAGGTATTCGGGGCGGATCTCGCGCGATGGGGTTCTGCGATGGCCTAGAGAATGCACACTGGCATCGGAGTTTGTCCGCTGAAATGTTGGTGACGAGGAAAAGGAGCGTGTCTTGAGCCTGGGTGGGCTCTGCTTAAAAAGTTCAAAGCTTTTGGTGAAAATAGTGGACTGATGTTAGCTGCCTGGCGCTCCTTGCAAGCAGAGCGACAAGCACGCGACCGGAGTCTGGAGCATTCACTGTTGTCGCCGTGTTGTTGCTTTCTTTCTATGGCCCCAGCGCCGATCGCGCCAAGACAGCGACAAGTCCAAGCTCCAGGCACGACAGGCTGCGTCAACCTCCGATTAGGAACACCATACGATCGCTCTCACCCGCCGCCTGTCGTCCTTGTCTCGCGCCTAAAGCTTCGGACTGCTACTGAGGACGCTCTCTGTTCTCTACGGACATCTACAAACCTCTATTCCCGCAATCTCGAACTCCCAATCCGCACCCGACCGCCACCATGGCCGGCTTCGACTTCTCTAACCACAACCGCAATGTCGCCCTCCACGCCCAGGGCGTTCCCTTGCCCAAGGCTACGAGTACCGGAACAACCATCGTGGGATGTCTTTTTGACGGTGGAGTGGTGATTGCTGCAGACACACGAGCGACGAGCGGCCCTATAGTAGCAGACAAGGTACGCCCTCCACCACACCCCGTCCTCACTACAAGCTTGAGGAGATCTTATGCGTTTTTGCGGACACCAAAGTCCTAGAAGCATGATAGGACTCTCGATACACAGTATCAAATTCATGCTTTAGTTTTTGTTTCGCCCACCATGTCCACTGGCCACAGCGTGCAGAGCTACACTAGCTCATCTAACATGAACGTATTGCTGACTCGCAATATAGAACTGTGAGAAGCTTCACTACATCGCTCCCCAGATCTGGTGTGCAGGTGCTGGTACTGCCGCTGATACAGAGTTCACAACCGCCATTATTTCATCCAACCTTGAGCTCCATGCTCTCTCCACCGGCCGCAAGCCCCGCGTCGTAACTTGCATGACGATGCTCAAGCAGCACCTCTTCCGTTACCAAGGTCATATCGGTGCATATTTAGTTATCGCTGGCGTAGACCCTACGGGTTCACATCTATTCACTGTGCACGCACACGGCTCGACCGATAAGCTACCTTATGTTACTATGGGTTCAGGTTCGCTCGCTGCCATGTCTGTCTTTGAGACCCAGTGGCAGCCGAACCTTACGCGTGATGACGCTGTCAAACTATGTGCGGATGCCATTGAGGCTGGCATCTGGAACGATCTCGGTTCAGGAAGCAACGTCGACGTTGCGGTCATCACAGAGGAGAAGACGACATTGTTGCGCAACTACCTCACTCCCAACGTGAGAGGGCAAAAGGAGCGAAACTATAGATTCGAGAGAGGAACGACAGCTGTGTTGAACGAGAAGATCATCACGAGGGAAGAGATCAGCAAATATGTCACCGTTCACGAGCTCAAGGACGACAGCGTCACGGCGACAGCGGAGACCATGGACGTGGATTCGTAGGAAGGGTGAGGGGCATGGGGGGAACAGGATGAAAAGAACGAACCTAACCCAAGGCGTTTTGGGCATGAGAAACATGTACTATAACGCGGGATCTTGGAGAGGCCCTGATGAAACCGTTGTCTATCAAAGAACAGCAATAGATTAAAGGAAAAATCCGAGTTATGACCATGACTACCATCTTGAATAACTATCAATATATATATGAACGTGGTTTTTTTTATTATGTGAATTGCTTGGATCTCTAATCGAAACATGAATAGCTCATAAGCTTTTGACTCTGATACGCCCACACCGCTAGAAGTCCCCCAGCTTTCCATAAACATCAAGAAACAATCCGTTTACTTCTCTCCAATCTACACATCTCGTCCTACGCTGCCCTTGCACTCTACCGACACCTCTTCTCAACAATGTTGGCACCGTGCTCCTCATATTCCTTCTTGCTAATCCAGAGCTGATGGAAACTCCCCAGACTAGCTAAGATACTACCGCCGATCCATGCGGCATACTTGCGCTCAACAACGG
Organism: Acrocalymma vagum; assembly: GCA_028476805.1. Classification (NCBI taxonomy): domain Eukaryota; kingdom Fungi; phylum Ascomycota; class Dothideomycetes; order Pleosporales; family Acrocalymmaceae; genus Acrocalymma; species Acrocalymma vagum. Next base: position 142,453 of record JAQGEP010000051.1, read on the forward strand.
GCCCAGGAGCAATCAACTTGTTGCGTGTGCTGGGATATATAGCATTGATTTCGTAGTTTAGACGCTCATTGAACTTGTAGAGCAATGTTGAGCCACCTGTGACCACAATGTTCTGTAGGAGCAAGGGACGTTGATCTGCGTCAACCTGCTGCACGGCAGCCTGAACCAGGCGTGGGATCGTTTGCTCATCCTTAGGACGAGGGTGATCAGTATCGGTGAGGGCAGCATTGGCGTCAAAGAGACCCTCCGCTACACGGAAACGGTCTGCGCCAAATACCTGGTTCCATCCATCTGGCATTTCGAACGGCCTGCCTGGTGTCGACTTGGCAATTTCTTCGTTCGTGCCGTTGGCGAAGCGGCCAGGTCCTGGCCAGATCTCGACAACAGATTCTTTAAACTCGGTTAGTACACGCTCTTCTTCGTGGCGGCGGAACAAGTCCTTGGGAGGGTTATCGAATGTCTTGTAGGTTGCTTGGGCTGGGGTGCCAGCGTCGACTTGAGTCTTAGACTTGACCAGGTAGTGCGGAATAAGGGGGATTTCGGGCTGTGATTGCTTGAAGTTGAGTCGGATTTGGTTGGACACAAAGTTTCCTGCGAGAGGCGACTTCTGGACACCTTTTCGAAGGACCATGCCGTCTAACACGGGCGTGACGGAGGTATGTGAGGCGCCGACATCGATGATGATACCAGAGGCCTTTCCTGAAGCGAAGGCCGCCAGCACACCTGTCTTTTGGAGATAGAACGCTGGAGTGCCCCATTCTTCCATCGCAATCTCAATAGATTTCTCGCGAGCCTTTGCGCTATTCCAGCCTGGCTCCGTCATCAGTAATGGACTATCCTCGAGCGGCTTCTCCTGATTTTCCACCACAGTATCCACATCCATAGCCTCGCCATTTTCATTCACGGCTTCATTCAATCCATTCTTTGCCGGGTCGCCAGGCTTTGCGCCCGTCAGTCTGCTTGTAATCGTGTACTCCCAGAGCTTGGTAGCCGTCTCCCAGTCCTCTACTATGCCGTCCGAGCCCCAAGGATTCTTGATTTGAAGGTTGGCCAATGGATTGTGGATTGCATTCTCGCCAAAGAGTAATTGTGGGCTCGAGTCGGTATCGATATGGCCATAGAAGGAAGGGCAAACAGATTTGGGAACATCTTCACCCGCAAAACCGGCGCGTACGGTCGAGTAGCCAGGGTCCAAAACAATCGCAGAAACTTCATCTGTAATAACGCGTCAGACAGCGATGCTCTAGAGCGTAAGGAAGCTCAACGTACCTCCGGCGTACTCGCCCGCAGCAGGTGCGGTTGAGGAATTGGGAATGTTCATCGCGCGCGGAGATCGCAGGTCGCAAAGCTTCGTGTAGTTTAAAAATGTGCTCAATCCGTTATCTGACGCGTGCGGCCTCAGTGCAAAGGTGCTCCTGAGTCGTGTTGTGGTGGGGTCGGGAGGGTGTTGGAGAGAAGCTGGCCGCATCGCGAGCCGCAGCTTTTGATGTTCGCGAGCTCGAGCTCCTCACACCTCATCACCTCACAAACCTGACCTCACACCTCTCGACCTTGAGTCATGCTCTGATAAGTCTTGGTAGCAATATGGCGCTCAAATACATCCGCGAGCTTTATTCCCTAGACACGCTCGACACCCGATTCGTGATTCCAGCCAGCGCACCTCCGAAAGAAGCTCTGGCGGAAGCAGAGCTCGATCCAGCGAAACCACTGCCGGTCCATAGCGGGCATGGAAAGGGTAGGGATGTAAAGAATGATGTTCAGCCCTCGCGATGGAAGACGCCGGAGTACATTTTCTACGTTGCGTTTGTGTCTTGGTGCATATACTTCATGTGCTCAACTGTTGTCGATGTGTCCAAAGGTTAGTCAAGAAAATATACGGTCTCTTCCGCACCATCTTGTTAATAGCACCCAGAAACACACCCCAACTACTCCAAATATGTCCATGAACTTGAGGCCGGCTGGATTCCCGGACGGAAAGTAGTACGTCATTCTATGCAGTATCTCAATATATCCTTACTGAACCCCTTTTCAGGACAACTCCGATGCTCAGTATCACGGGTTTCGACAAAACATCCCATACCTTTGTATATTGGTCATAGTGCACCCAATTATCCGTAGAGTCTATGATTCATTCTGGAGAGCCAACACGTATACCCAAGTACGTTCATCACCTTCTAATGGAGGTCTTACCATGGGCTTGACGGCATCCGCCGCGGCAGATGCCCGTCTAGAACAACGCCTCTCCTTCGACGTTCCCTTCTCCATCATATTTCTCATTGCCCTCCACGGATTTTCAGCGGTAAAGATTGCCGTCATCCTCTATCTTAACTACTTAATCGCAACCAAGGTTCCTAGGGCATACGTACCTGCTGCTACTTGGATCTTCAACATTGCTATCCTCTTCGCGAATGAACTGACTGGAGGCTATCATTTTGCTTCCATTGTTGGCGCAATTACGCGATCCAATGGCAGGAATTTTGGGCACACACTTGACAGCTTCGGAGGTCTCATTCCCCGTTGGGATGTTCTGTTCAATTTCACAGTGCTTCGTCTAATCAGCTACAACCTCGACTATTATTGGAGTGTGAATTCCAGGACCGGAAGTCCGATAGAGGTTCGTTCACCGCTGCCTAGTTTTTATCAAACTAATAACAAGAAGAAGAAACAACTCGATCCCTCAAATCTCTCTGAGCGCGATCGAGTGACCATCCCAGCCAAGTCAGGCGACTTTTGCTTCCGCAACTACTTCGCCTACGCTTTGTACTCTCCTCTTTACCTTGCTGGGCCTATTGTAACATTCAATGACTACATGTGTCAGTTGAGATACAAGCCGCATAGCATTACAACCAAACGAACTGCTTTTTATGCAATTCGCTTCGTCGTTGTTCTGTTGACTATGGAAATCATGATTCACTATATGTACATGGTTGCCATCTTCAAAGCGAAACCCGACTGGTCGGAATACACGCCTGCACAGTTGAGTATGCTCGGCTTCTTCAATCTCAAACACATATGGCTAAAGCTCCTCATTCCATGGCGCTTCTTCCGGCTTTGGGCGCTCCTTGATGGAATTGATCCGCCGGAGAACATGGTCCGCTGCATGAGCGACAACTATTCTGTCATGAACTTCTGGCGAGGATGGCATCGCAGTTTCAACAAGTGGAGTCTGCGCTACTTATATATTCCTCTAGGAGGCTCTGCAATCCCTGGATTTTATGGCAAAGTAAGGGCAGTTTTCAACTATCTGGCAGTCTTCACATTCATAGCCATATGGCATGACATTCAACTCCGGCTGCTCATGTGGGGCTGGCTTGTTACCCTCTTTGTCTTGCCGGAGATCATTGCCTCGTATATTTTCCCCGCGCGGAAATGGAAGGATAGGCCAAATGCGTATCGATATCTTTGCGCTCTTGGGGCCGTTGGGGAAATTTTGATGTTGATGACTGCGAATCTTGTAGGGTTTGCGCTGGGCTTGGATGGTTTAGATGGGTTGATTAAGGGTATCATGGGAAGCTGGTCTGGCTTGACTTTCTTCTTCTCTGCATGCTTTGCCCTGTTCACAGGTGTACAGGTTATGTTTGAGTGGCGTGAGAGTGAGAAGCGAAGAGGTATCAAGATGAAGTGCTAGCATGTGGTCTCTCTTTGTAGCATATATGCATATATCGATAAGTAGAGAGAAATGTATATCCATCAGGGATACTTTATAGAAACTTGAATTAGATGGAAATGCAGGCTTGTGTAATCTTTTCTTGCGTCTCTAAACATTGCTCTCCCTCTGTAACTCAAAAATGCTTTAGAGGCGTGCCAAAACTGCACCACAACTGGCAAAAATGTGCAATTTGCACTGTTTACTTGTCTAATCTTGCTGAACTTAACAAAAATTGAACAAAAATAAAAACCAAAAAGCAAAAGTATGGGTTGAACCCAATACAGGTTGTTTCCAAAGATTAGGTAAGTGCAGTGTTGTGCGGGACTCGCGGTCACTTCTGGTAAAAGGCAAGAAATGAGTTCGTACAAATCCTCGCACTGCACACAGAAATGTAAAATAATAAAATATATATCTAAGGGCTAAATGCGAGATTTCGTGTGTGTGTGTGTGTGTGTGTGTGTGTGTGTGTGTGTGTGTGTGTGTGTGTGGGCACACAAAACCGCCCACTAAGCGAGGCCCAAACGCAACAGCGATCGCGGGAATTTCGTCAGGGCCTAAGGGCCGTGCGCGTTGGTCTATGTGAAATGATTCGATGATTTTGTGGTTTTCTGTGAGAAGAAAACGAATCCTAAATCGGTAATCGGCCACAAGACAGAGATAGTGAAAGGGCAAACGCTCTTCTGCTGGACTGAAATCAAGGGAAGAAGGAAGGTGGGATGTTGTTTACCCCGCTTCAGAAACGCGCACTTTTCTGCCACGGTCACGTGCCGGAGCTTCCCCTTGGCTACTTAAGGTTGCAGCCCCTCGCAGCCATCAGTTCCAAAATGTCCAGCCTTCTTTTTTGCACAATCATGACAGGCAAATGGGGCATGTCAAGTATTCTCCATTGCACCTGAATACTTCCGGGATACGCATGAGTGCAAATGATTGCCAGCTCTTCACCCATCGTTGGTGAGCGAACAGGACCTAAGGCTATGTCCTAGAGTGGACATGTTCGCCTTGAAGACCTCTCACAATTTAACATATGAGAGCATATGGACAACTCTGTGACTGGAGTAGCAGAGCCGCGGGCTTTGCCTTGTACTTTGCAAGGCTCAAGTATCGCTTTTCCTCTTCTTCAAACGCGTACACAATCTGAGCTACGTCATATGCTCGCAAGGGGGTGAATCTCCATGCTCAAGGCGGCAAAGTATGAGGAATGGTAAGACAATGCTAATGGCAATCTCTTAATCTTAAAATCAACGCGCCGCACGCTTTCACTTGCTAATGAAGTCATGACAGGAAACATGCTAGTCGCGGAGCAGAAACACTTGGTTTTACAGTCTCCAGATTCCGCAATACCATTCCTCAAGATACTCCATCGTCTACCCTCAAAGACAGGAAGGCTCGCTTCGATTTAGTAGTCTCCCACCACCGCCAACACACTGAAATGATCAGTATCTATAGTGGACCTAGTCAGAAGAAAGATGCACCTACCCTTTTCATAGTAAACGCCATTCTTCGTAGATCTCAGTCATATTTCAATAGTCTTGATCCGTCTTGTTGGTGTTTCCCCCGTTGCTGTTCATGGCTGTTTGACGGCCTCCGCATGCCTGTGTTCATAGCCAATCTCTCTGTCATCATCATGTTCCATTTCTGCAGTCGTTTTTGCCTAACCATAGTGTGCGCGCCTTGTTTCTTTGCCACCACTTGTCTGTTCTATCATCCCTTCGTTTTACCCATTTAAGTCTTCAATGGCATCTTTTTGTAAACGATTATCGCGTCCAATGAGTGCACTCACGAGCATGCACATTGGCCGGCTCCTTGCGTTCGATGTGTAGCACCAGTAGCCTGAATCCCTATTATTGTTCCATGATAATAGCCATTCAATAAAGTGTCGCAAGGGAGGGTGGGCCAGCTGGAAGTATCATCCCTCTTTTTATTTCGTCAAAATATATTTGTGGTGGGCGTTTCTACACTCTCAAACGACAGGGTACTCGCAAGTTGCAGGGGCAGCGCATTGCGTTTCACACCCAACGTCCTGTCATTGACTTGTCTCAGCACACATTCATTCACTGCCTAGAGCATCAATCAGGTTTCTCTCCACTTCACTTTCGCCGTTGCCCTGACGGCCTACCCTGCCCAAAAGGGATTAGTCAGGTACCAGCACGCGACACGGCGTACAGCAGGTCTACTGGCAACACACGCCCTTGCCTCTTCACCCTTTCAACCCTACACTCTTTACACTGTTTTCTTATACCCTCGTTTCTTGTGGAGCCTGCTCCACTTGAACAAATTTCATTTCTCCACCCCTTCTTTTCCAAGAGTGGCCGACATTGGCAGGCTCAAAGTTCCTTCAGGGCTGCTATTTCCCCATACAGTCACTCATTCCCTTTCACCTCTTGGTTACTGCAGGCACTCGCCTTTGTATGAGTCCTGGTTTCTACTAGGTACTACCTTTGGCTTACATCCCATTCCATAACACTCGCTTCAACTACATCCGTGTTGAACGTGTTGGGTAGTAGGTCCTCGGGAGCCAGCCTCGTACGTTGCTAGAACTGTGCCCTTTTGCGCTTTCAACACCAAATTCGCTCCTGTTTACGGCATCTGGATTTCCAAGTCGTTGCGTGGCTAACGCCGCTGGCCGGCACTCCCAGTATTTCATTCGGCCATACATATTTACGAGGTTCATCATGAAGCTGGGCGTCTTTGCAAGTGCTCTTGCCGCAAGTATCTGTCTCTTCACGGGATCTGTGAATGGACATCCATTCAGTATTTGACGCCAAAGGAACAACTCTAGCTCAAGGCTCACACTAAGCAGGAATCAAGCGCGCTTTTGTCACGGAGACTGTCTATGTCACCCACACTGTCGCGGATGCCATAGTCTATGTTGATGACGATGGGACTCCCTATTTGACTGAGTTCGCCAGCCGTAGTACGGGTACGGAGACTGCAGTAGCCGAGTTCACCTCAACGTCTGGTATCGCGGCACCGACTTCCTCCCCTTCACTTTCTCCTGAACCTCAAATATACCCTCCAGTTGCTACTCCAGCCCAGCCGGTCTCCGCTGAGCAGGCAACATCACCCGAAACGTCATTGTCTACGGAGCTGCCATCGCCAGTTATTGCAGCTACGCCTGAGCCTGAGCCTCCACTACCTTTGTCTCCTGAGGTTTCCCCGCCCGCTCCGCCTCCTCCTTCGGACCCGGAACCTGAGCCATCCACCGCCTCCTCACCAGGACCCATTACACAAGATGTATCCGATGGCCGACTTCCCCTTGGTGTAACTTACGATCCATTCACTGGGGCTGAGGGTGAGACGCGCTGTAAGACTGAGGATGAGATCAATGAGGAGTTCGAGAGAATGAGGGACTACAAAGCCGTTCGAATTTATGGAATGGGTTGTCAGATCATACCGTTGGCCATCCAAAACGCTGTCAAAAATAGTCAGAAAGTTATGGCGGGTGTTTACCTGAGTCACAAGGGCAACGGAGAGGACATGGGCCAAGTCATCTCAACTCTTAAAGCAGCTGTGGATCAATACGCTGGTGGTGACTGGAACATTATCCCATTATTCTCGGTCGAGAATGAACGTGTCAACGACCAGGATATGACCGCTTCGGAAGTTGTCGATGCCATTAATAACGCCCGCGCCAATCTTCGAAGTCTGGGCTACAACGGCCCTGTAGGCGCTGTCGAGACCGTCCCAGCAATGATAGACAACCCCTCCATCTGTGAGGCTTCGGATGTGGTCATGGTCAACTGCCATGCGTTCTTTGACCGAGATACCAAGGCCGAGGACGCTGGGCCATTTGTCAAGACTGAAGTCCAGCGAGTTAAGGAAAAGTGCAACAACAAACGGGTCGTCATCACGGAATCCGGATGGCCTCATCAAGGTGATCCCAATGGAGCCGCTGTTCCCTCTGCCGAAAACCAGCGAAAAGCATTGGAGTCGCTTCAGAGCACCTTTGACTCGGACATGTTCATCCACAACGCCTTCGATTCGACTTGGAAGACGGATTGGGCTGCCTCGTTCGGTGCTGAGCGCTACTGGGGTGTACTCTAGTTTTTAGGAGTTTAGTTGCTGAAAATGGCAGCTAGCTCTACTCTTCTGCTTCTTCTTTTTCTACATTGCTTTCGCATGCAGGCTGGCAGCCTAGCCCTGCAACAGTACGCCGAAAATACGGCATTTTTGCGCCATTATGAATCATGGACATGGGTTATGTAGTATAGATACGATTCTCACATGACAGGAATCTAAATTTAGGATTCCAATTCTTCTTCTTCCCAATCCGTGTATTCCAACAATCTTAAAAAGGGGCGATATTCTATACTCTACTAATATGTGTATATACCACGCCGCTAATCTATTCGACCTTTTCGGATTTTCTTCTACATGTATACTCTTCCACATCTAATATCCCAACTCACCAGCCACCTCTTCAATTGCCTTAACCAGTCCGTCCAATGTACCCCTCCTCGTATTCCCATTCACAACGACCCTGAAAAACTTACCCTTTTCCCCAGGAGCAAAATCAATCATAAAACCCCTACCAATCAGTCTATTCGCCACGTCCGCAGTAATCCTTCCATTTACCTCCTTGTCCTCACCTAGTACCCCGTTCCTCGCAAAGTAAAAACAGACCTGCAAACAAGGCAGTGGTTCTGGAGAAATAGTAATAAAGTGAGGACGAGACTTGAGCAGGGAGAGGAGGTACTCAGCATTTTTGTACGCGGTGGATACCAAATGCGAGAAATGTGCCCCCCCATGATACTTGAGCGCCAGGAACAGCTTCAACGAATCTGCCCTACGGCCACATTGCGGCGTTAAATCCGCAAGGTCATAAATCTCATTGACATCCACATCTTCCGAAGTAGCTTCATTGTGAAAAAGATATCCCGCCGGCAGCGTCAAAGCCCTCCAGAATTGGCGCATATCGCGGCCCAGAAGAAACGAGCATGTCATGGGTACACCGAGCATTTTATGCGGTGTTATGGCGATGCTGTCTGCTAGGTGCGCGCCTTGCAAACGGGTAGATCGGTAGGAGGGGTTGAAGACTACGCTGCCGCCCCAGGAACCATCGATGTGGAGCCAGAGATTGTGTTGTTTGCATACTGCGCTTATTTCTGTGAAGGGGTCGAAGGAGCCGAGGACGGTGGTTCCGGCGGTCGCGTTGACAAAGAAGGGGGTTTGGTTGTTGGATTTACTTTGTCTAACCAGGCGGTCGAGTTCGCTGGGGATCATGGTGCCAGTAACAGGATCGACGGGGACGCTGATGACGTTTGAGGAGCCCAGGCCAAACATGTTGGCGGCTTTTTCGAGCGAGTAGTGGCCGTGGGCGGAGGTGAAGAGAGTAAAGTTGTGGGCGCCGTTTCCGTGGGTTTTTGTTTCTGGGAATAAGGTGTTGCGCGCGATTACTATGGCAGTCGAGTTGGAGGCGCTGCCGCCGGGTTGAGATATTCCGCCGCTGTGGGGTGACGGGAGGGAGAAGAGGGAGGCGAGGTATTTAGTAGTGTGTTTTTCGATGAGGGTTAAGGCGGGTGAGACTTGGTAGACGTGAGCCTGAGGGTGAATTCAAGAGTTAGTTATGTGCTTGCTTTCACTATGTCCCGTTCTTTTGCAAAATCCCAAAGCTGCATTCAACGCCAGACAAAAGGTTACAGAGGAAAAAAGACCACGCAGAACTCACATTCGTGTTCAGAACCCCAAGCACCAAATCCGCCGCAACACCCACCCCATCCACCGCCCCATACAACTTATCCATGAACCCCTGGTCCCACGTATTAACACTATACTTCAGCACGTCTTGTACTAGCTCCTTGAACCCTTCTATGCCCGCTGCGTCTTCCCCAATACGAAGTTGGTCTGCAAGAAGGGACTCGAGTGTCTTGGGCGCATGTTGTTCGACGAGGGTAGTGCGTTGGATTTTGGTGCCATTTGACGAGGAGATGGTGCTGGAGGACGGAGTAGTGGTGGTTGTAGTGAGAGGTGAAGACCCTGTGTGTTTAGTAGCTGCGTCGAGGTCTGCGGCGTGGATGAAGGGGATGATCAGGGATTGGGCGGTGTTTAGGAGCTATATTTTTTCTCTTTGCGATTAGTTACTCAAGCCTAACTCCTATCATGTTTTCCCCAAGACTGTGTGGTTGGTGTTTGTGTGACGCTGAAGGAATCGGACGTCGGAATGCACGGAATGGCCATTCCGCGCGCACAAGGAGGGAAGGGTGGGGTAGGTTCAGGAACTGTGTGCAATTCAGTCACACTCGAAACACACTTACCTCGTTGACTTCGTCGGCGCGATTATGGGGCGCATCGACACCATTGGTGTTTTTGATGGTCATGTTTGTTACAAGATTAAAGCGTCGTCTAGACGAATGTCAGGGAAAAAATGAAAGTGTAAAGTACTCGGAGGACCTATCGACGTTCGTTTGGGGCAATTGAAAAATCCTTAGCGTCAGGATGCGCAATTACCAGTGGAAAAGACGTCACGAAAAATCTTTGAAAAGGCAAAAGCAGCTTAAAAAGGCGGGCTGGATCAGGCACATGCACATAGAGCTTCCGGACTAGACAATGTCAGTCTCGAACTAGAATCATCAATTGACAAATTGCCGGTGCACATCGGACAATTCTTTTCTTCACCGGAAACTTTTCCGGCATCAAAATACATACAAAAGGTATCTAGATCGAGACGCAAAGAAGGCTAAATAATGCTTTCAGATGACCCCACTCCAGCTCCAAACGCCTCATGTGCCGAATTGCCCGTCCCATATATATAACAAAAATACTATTCTGGCTTGCGGTGTGGAGTTACGAGAAAGAATAGGCTTGAAGCTCACCACTCGCAACCTCTCCCTCCATTAAAAAGCCTAAAAGCCTCGACCTACTGGCCCTGATATTTGTTCGTAGATTTTCCAGTTTCTCCCAAGCCATAGCAGCGTTTAACGCTCGGTTATAGCAGTGTTGTCGTATTACCTCTCTCATTCATTTCCTCACGTATTAGCTGAATGCTTCTCCTTCTTTCCTTCCCTTTTTGACTCCTTCTTGAGCTGAGCCTCTTTCTTTTTTGCTTCGGCTGCTTTCTGGGCAGCATGTTTTTGACGTGCCAGCTCAATGGCTGATCGATGTTTGTGGGTTTTGTGATTTTGCGGAGGCGCCGATTCGCCATGATTTCCTTCAGGAAACGACTGAAATCCTTCATTTCCTGCTGTGTATCGGGATTGCTTAACCCAGTCTCCTCGCTTTCTCTTGTACAAATCCATGCGCCAATTGCGCCAAACGGCTCGGCCAACAAACGACTCGCGCAGTGAAGCTTCGTTTTCAGCGAGCTCCTCGGCAATGCGTTCCCTGATAAAAGCCAGGCCGTGTGTGCCTTCCCAGACAGCATCAATGACATGTGAGCCAGCAGGATCAAGCGCAAGTTCTCCTACGTGCCCATAAAACTGTTGGATCATCTTACGGCGAAAGATCACCGACGCATTTGAAGATGTCAACGCCGCCTGTAGGGTCCGCGAGGCCGAAGCATCGCGAGCTATTTTGAGGGAGAGCGGAGTGCCTAGTCTAGCTAGAGAGTCGAAGATGAGATTGCCCAGAGGTCCTGGGACAGCCATCATCGCTTGGGCAAGCAGTGAGCCATGGACCTTTTCTGGCTGGGATGCTTCAGGCTTGGCATTTGCCTTCATGTCATCCAACGGAGAGTCGCTGAGCTTGAGGATGCGAGTTACTTCGAATCCGTTGGAGCCGCCGTAGGCTACCTCCAGCTGTGCTTTAATGGGAGCGGTATTCACCTCTCGGGCCGCACAGCGCTCAATCAACGTTTTCAGGATGGCGGTCCGGTTTCGCTCCACCAAGCTTGGAATCTGTTCGACTATTTGATGCATAGCTTCATCCAGGTCGTCTTTGCCTAATCTCTCGAGAATCTTGCCTGCCACATATCCAGCAATTTCATTGCGCGCCAGGCTGCCCATTCGCTCCTTGAAAAACTCCCGGTAGATGGCCTTGAAAAACTTGGCAGGTGCATTCTCAATTATGGTTTCTAACAGTCTTGAACCAATGGTGTCATATACAAGTCCATTGATAAAAGATGCACTTCCTGTTCCTTCCGCAATTGGATCATCTGGGAGCAGTCGGTGAATGACAGATTTTTCATGTTTTGCTCGAGACTTGCCGAAAAGGGTCAGCTCGAGCTTGAGCAGAAGTTGCAGGACCGGATTTCCGAGGGGATGTGTGGCAAGAGCGCGAAGATAGTCCGTGTTCAGACCAGAAACACTGTCGTTGATGGCCTTATCCAGAGCATCCAGGAACGACTGAGGGACAGTCCTCTGTTCCAAAGCCAACTCTTGTCCTTTGTCTGCGCCAGCAACACCGATCCTTTCTTTCTTTTTACTCTGAAACACCGACTTGTTGTTCTGTTTCTCCAGTGTCGTTCCCGCAAGCACAGCTAGGAGCACTCGCAGGACATGAGAGGCAAAGCGGTGCGTCATCAAGTATCCCAAATATCCTTCCATCTCTCCGAGAGTATATAAGAACAAATTTTCCATAGAGACAACAACCTGGTCGGGGTCGGACGCGAGGGGTTGGATAGAGCTGGGGTCGGCGAGTTCTTGCGATACGACGGGGGCAGCCTGGATAAACAAGGCCTCGCAGCAATGTGAGGCAAAGCGGTGCTGGACAAGGTGAATGAAGCTGTTACGTGAGTTAGCCAGAGAAATTTCTACAGGTCCCATTCACAATAAGCTTACTGTCCATTGAACTTTTGGAACAAGCTCTTGAGCTGGTCTCGGGTGGAGAGAAGAATCAATCGTTCCAGCAAGCGCGAACATGACTGGCTGTTTGCAATTTTGAGTTCTTTGCCATCAGCTTCCTTATAGACGTTCTGCAGAAAAAGAGTGCGCTCCTCAGGGCTACCAAAGTCATTGGCTTCTAGCAGGTCGTCCGCACGCTTGAAGTATTCTTGCTCATCCGGGTCGAGCATGCCGTAAAAAGGCATGTCCTCGGGGTGAGGGACAACACCATCTTGGTCGGCGTCAGGTTCCTCGTGCTGCGCAGCTGCATCATGGGGAGGAGCGTCGGGGAGGATTTCCTTGTCGTTGGCGTGCTCGTACTCATCGTCGGTCTTTGGTCTCTTTGCGCCGGTTTCCGAGTCCTCGAGCTCCCGCTTGCGCTTTTTCTGCTCTTCGCGGCGACCGCGCTTCTTGTGCTCCTTGGGCATGACCGTAGAGTGTAGAGGGTAGAGGAGAGAGAGTGTGGTAGGGTGGTAGGTTGGTAGGGTGGAGGAGTGTGTGCAACAAGAGCTAGGACAGGCACAACAGCAACGGCGGCGGGCAGACAAAAAAAAGTTGGAGGAGGATAAGGCTCGGTGGCTCGGTTATCTGCGCAGGCTAGTGGATCGGGCGGGGATGGCGAGACTGGCGACTGGCGACTGGCAGGAACGGCCCAGCCCAGGCACGCTTCGCTTGTTGTTACGGCTACTGTCACTGCCACTACTCGCTTGTCGCGTGTGGATGGGCCAGCATATATGTACTCGAATAATGCATGTACCGATGAGGTCGGGCAGGGAGCGGCAAACAATGGGCAGCAAGAAGCAGCGAGCTGCGAAGATGGCAAACGCTGGTTTGGAGGGAGGGGGGGAGAGAAGTGGGCACAGCAGCAGAGTGAGCAGGTAAAGTAACAGACAGAGAAAGAGTGCGACCCGGCGGCAGGACGGGCAATAACATGTTAGTACGCAAAAACTGGTTAGCACACCTTGTTGCAGTATTGGCCGTATAGACTTTCTCGCCGATGGCAATGCAGCGATGGAGAGAGCACAACGGCCGTGCGCACTTCCCAGCTGTTGGAGTTGGAGATCGATGGCGGGCGCCCAGGACGCCACAGGAGACCAGGACAAGAGGCAAGAACCCAGCAGCGACGGGGAGAGGGGGGAGGGGCGTTGGCGGTTTGGCAGGCAGCTCCAAAGGCCGCGGGGGCTTGGGCTTTCGCCTATCCGACTGGCTGGCTGCCCTGCTCTACGCGAAAGACACACTTGCACAACCACCATCATCATCATCATCACCACCACCACCACCACCACCACCACCACCACCACATGCCAACTCACGCCCACGCACATCGCCCAATTCCTCTCACCCACCTCGGACCTGCCCGTCCAATCCACCCTCTCTCCACCGACCTCTATCCCTCGTCTACCCGCACCTCGTACTACTAATACAGCTAGCCCCTCGTACCATCTCTCTCAGTGCCCCGGCACTCCTCTCTCCCTAGTCGCCGAGCCCAAGTCGAGGGCGTTTGATAACTGCCATGGACGCCAGTCTCGACGACACTCAGACCCGCGTCGCCGACTACCTAGACGACAAGTTGCAGACGCGCGGAGACTTGGACTCCCTCGACCAACTGCTTGCCAGTATCCGCTCCCAGCACGGCCTGCTCAAGCAGCAGGTAAGCTACATGGCCTTTCCTCTTATAATCTCTCTACTATATCTCTATATGTTCTCGGCCCCCGATCCGTCCACATGGGTCCTACATCGATCTGCAAGGGTCCATCCAAGCGCTGCCTACGCCTGGTCCCGCTAACCACATCACACTACAGCTTCACGATGCACAGCGGGACCTCCACGACGCCCAGGAGGCCGACCACTATCACCAAGCCGCTCTCGAGCAGCGAGCCTCTGTCTTTCGAGCAGACCAAGCAGACATTGACCGCCGACTACTCATCATCACCGCCTCAGACACAAGTGACGATGCTGTGCCCCGCTTCGAAGCCGTCCTAGACACACTGCGCCGGCTAGATGTGGCAGATAATTACCTAGACCTGCTCAGAGAGGTCGAGGTGCTGAGGTAGGAATGGCCCATTTCTGTCGTGCTTGCTGGGCGGGGGCAATAACAGCTGATTCTTTTCTCTTTCGCCAGCGACGAAGCCCACCTGCAGCTGGAAACCTCCAATGAGGCTGCTCTTGTCCCCTACAAGCAGCTCCGCTCCCTCTATAATCGCCTGCTTCTTTTACAGGACGATGCTGAAGGCGCAGCAGCCCAGTTACTCCATCATGTCAACAAACTCACCCAGGGCCTGCGCTCCAGGATCCTGGATGCCTTCTCTGCTGACCTTGAAAAGATCCTGACCAAACTGCACTGGCCGACGCCAAAGGCGGTTGTCCCCAGCCAGTTGCAGGAAGAGTGGGAGACGACCATAATCAAGCTCTTAGATTTACAGATGCCGGAGCTGCAGGGCATGGAGTATGCCGGTGGTCCTGTAAACAAGGCCAAGCTCCCTGCTGTGCTATTTCCCTTTGAGGTCCTCGTGCAGCCCTTGGAAATGCGATTTCGATATCACTTTGAAGGCGACAAGCCTACCAACCGTATTGATAGACCTGAATATTTTCTCTCCCACATTACCACCCTGCTGAACGACTACAGTGGATTTGTAGTCGACTATGTGCAACCGGTCCTGCTGAAACACTTTCGTGGAACCGACTTGGCCCTCAATCCCGTCTATATTGACGCAACTGCAGCCTTTGTCACTGCCTTGCTACCCATGCTGCGAACCAAGATTGGCGCTCTGCTCCCGAAAGTGGCTGGCCAACCTCAGCTTTTGAGTCACTTGATGCACGAGCTCATGAGCTTTGACATGACTATCAGAGACGAATGGAGATATGATGGCGGGTACGGCCTCGACGGTTGGAAAGGCCTCTCGTGGGAATTTCTCGTTCAGGGCGAATGGTTTGGGCGGTGGCTGCAGGTCGAGAAAGATTGTATGTGACTCCACCTTGTTCTGCCCGAGACCGCAACGAAAGCTGACAGGCGACACACAGTTGCGCTGGCTCGCTATCAAAGTATTGTCGACGCGGCCGATTTTGGTGATCTGGACTACGAGAGCGTCGATCCAAAAGCCACAAAGCCTACCAAGGGTGCAATTCGCGTTAACGACTTACTCGAAACAATCACAGGTGGGGCAATTTGCTTTGCATTTTCGAAAGTTGGCAAGTCATTTTTGAACTGACACGGGATTCAGACCGCTACCGACCCTTGACCTCTTTCTCCCAAAAGCTGAAGTTCTTGATCGACATTCAAATTTCCATCTTTGATAAACTCCATGAGCGTCTGCAGAGCAATCTAGAAGCCTATCTCTCCATGACTACCTCGTTAGGTAGAGCAGTTGGCGGGGTCACTAAAGAAGAGCAGGAAAAGCTTCTCGGGGTGGAGGGCCTTGAGCGCCTCTGTAAGACATTCGGTAGCGCAGACTACCTGGAAAGGGCAATGCGGGACTGGAGTGACGATGTCGTAGGTTGTCCTCTTCTTACCCCATTAGCAAGATCAGCGCCTCGGCCTCGCTAACTGACTATTTGCTGGCAGTTCTTTCTCGACATTTGGGAAGAGCTGCAAGATCGAGCTCGCCAAGCCAACAACATTGGTTCCATGTCAGTTGCCGACGTTGCGGAACGGACGTCAAGAGCCATTGGAGGCGACAGCGACAGCAGCGGTGCACTCTTTGACGAAACGGCCGGGTGGTATTCCCGACTCCGCGAACGCAGCGAAAAGATCATTATCGATACGCTGAGCAACAATGTGCGTGAGGCGCTGCGGCCCTACCGCCACATGTATGTACCTTGGCTTCTCCCCTAACAGTGTTTGTGCAAGTCATGTTTACTTTTGTCGGCAGCAATCCCTGGGCCACTCTCTCCGGCTCCTCAGGCTCGACGCCTGCAAATCTCTCGCCTACTGCAGAGCTCGACCCACTTCTCACACATTTGACGACCACGCTTGGTTTCTTGTCCCGCGCTCTGGCGCCTGCGCCGCTCCGCCGCATTGCCAGGTCAGTGCTTGCCACCATCTCGAGCACACTTTGGGATACGGTGCTAAGCCGACACCGTTTTTCAACAGCTGGCGCCGCCCAATTGCAGACCGATCTTTTTGCCATCTGTCGGGTTGTCGATAAAGCTGTGGGCCCGGGAGTAGCAGAATCCGGACTCAGAAAGTGTATTGAAGGGGTCCAGCTCGTGGGTCTTCCCGTCAAAGGTGGCAAATCGCAGTCTCAAGCATCGTCTGCAGGCGGTGGTAATAGCGGCGGTGGTGAAGGTTGCGAGGACTGGGATGCCTGGGGTGCAGAAGAGGAGGCGCCGCCATCACCAGTGGTACCAACAAAAGCAACGCAGGGTAACACAAGCTCTGGGGAGGCAGCACTTGGGCTGTGGGAGGTCGAGAATCGGCTGTTTGCCGATAATCGGAGCGCAAGGGATGTATTAGAGCAGCTGGGATTGGAGCTGCTGAGCGAGACCGAAGCTCGAGCTCTATTGAGACGAAGGGTTGAGCTTGCAGGATGAGAGAGGCGCAGGTGATAGAGGGATTTCGAAGTGCGTTGATCTCCGCCCGGATAGACGGATGGGGGATTTCTAGATTCAGGGTTCAGCGAGCGTCCTGGATGGATTATCAAGAAAGAACATCCAAGGTTCAGGGTTCAGTGAGCCTTACTAGATAGATGCTGTATGCTGTATGCTGTGTACTGTGTAGACGTTCGTCCTATCAAATTAACTTTCCTTGGCCTTGTAGAGACAAAACACAGAAATAGACGAGCTCCGAATATATTCCCTCCCCTTTCTCTCCTTTACACACTGTTAAGGCTTGTGTTCAATTTTTATACCAGGATGTAATTGTTTTCGATTCTTAAAAGCGTACTTCTCGAGACAGAAAAAGAAAAGAAAAGTAAGGAGGCTTTTTTGACAACGCATTTGTACTACATGAACTCTTGTTGCAGAGTCTATGAGGTGCTGCCACGTTCTATTGTGTTTCCGGACTTTCATTTTTTTCTTTTGAATGAGGAGAGACGAAGGGAAAAAATAATAGATTTATTTTTAGTTGGTGTTGGTTTTTTGGAGGTTGCTTTTTGGATAGTCGGTATTGTGTTTTGTGGTGGTTAGGTTTTGCTTGCTTTGTTTGGATGGCTATCTATGGGTATTTCTTGGATCCTAGATATGTGTAGCGAAAATTGCAGCATTTGGTGAGGTGCTGGAGTTGTCCATTTTTTTGTCGTGTTTTTCTGATCATGTTTCGTATTCGCATGCATATTTTTTCCGTCTGGCCAGAGGAAGAAAAACCTCGAGGTGAATTGCGGTCAAGTAACGATGCAAATTCAGAG
The DNA here is from genome assembly GCA_028476805.1 of Acrocalymma vagum. Classification (NCBI taxonomy): domain Eukaryota; kingdom Fungi; phylum Ascomycota; class Dothideomycetes; order Pleosporales; family Acrocalymmaceae; genus Acrocalymma; species Acrocalymma vagum. The sequence continues at coordinate 160,200 of JAQGEP010000051.1, forward strand.
TCTGTGGGGTTTCCAATACACTACTATACTTTGTTATGTAGAACAAATTGTGATCAAGTATAATAGGATATATTACTTTTTGAATGATCAGATGCGGAAGGCCTCCGTAGTTTACAACATAATCTTGAAGATTTGAACTGCATATATGTACGGTTGAACTAGATGCTAGTATTTTTTTTTTCGGCGGCCTGAGGTTCTGTGCTTGTCTGATCATGGATTGGTATCTATCTACATAGATGGCTATTATGTCGTGAACTTATGCACTAATGTTGGTTCGCTTTTATAGGTTGAGCTTGTGAATTGTCACTGGTTGGTATAGTGCATGCATGGCTTTCATAACTACAGTAATGTTAATCACGGGTATCTACTTGCATCTAAGACCGCCTTGCCCTCCGTCTCCCTCCCGCTAGATCCACTTCCAGCCTCGTCACTTTCCTTTTCCCTCCCGCCTCCCAACCAAGAGATCTAAACACGGTATCCCACGCGAGCCGCTCCGCCTTCCGATCGATCCTGCGATCGTTCCCGACAACCGGGTTCAACGTGGGAACCCCTCATCTAGGGGGATGAAGGGACCAATTTTCTTATTGTCATGCACGGTTCACATGTGTACAATACGAATGTATGTACCATGTATGCATAACGCACCCACCACTATCGATACCGATACCGATACCGAGATTGATATCAACGCATCTTTTCCACGATCACGTATCTCGGGATGGAAGAAACGGCTTGAATCCTGATGCGAACGGACGGGTCGTTGCGCCCCCAATTTCTGGCCAGGGATATGAGGTGAGGTGATGTGACATGACATGACATGATATGATATGGTATGCCTTTTCCGGATCCTCGTTCACCTGCCAACTGCCATGTTCAATTGCCGTCTTTACAATTCCGTGCCTTTCTTGGTACTGCTCTTCTTTACATCCACCCGTTCATACGCTCGATGGTGGGACGCCACTTGGACCATACGTCGCTGATCCTGACGCGGAATTGCTTGAGGGATTTTTTGTCGAGGCTGGTGATGGAGTGGGAACGGTGGGTTGGAGGATGGGGGACATGGGGTTTGTGTTTGTGTTTGCGTTTGAGGGTGAAGGATGCCATTGGTTAAGAATTGGTTTGTTTGATTGGTGGTGTGTTGTATGTTGTGTGTACGCAGATTATTTTTCCTGTGTAGTTAAAGCAGTTAGTCTGGGGTCAACAAGAAAACCTGATCAGGTGTATCGGTACCAAGAAAAAAGTAGAACGTAGAGAGGTATGGTTCCATCACCACCCCAGAATCTCAGATCCGAACCTGCGTATCGCACATCTGATTCAGGGATCCCAAGATCTTGGAATCGAAATCGGGAAACTTGAGAGGTGATTCGTGTTCGGCTTCGGCTTCGGCGATTCTTCTGGTTTGTTGGTGCATGCGCCTGTGTGCAAGTGCGGCGTTTGCTTGATCGAGGTAGAGTGGTCTCGGATCTTCACTCCGCTCCTTCTAGCCCAGCCCGCTTCTGCTTGATAGACTGCGAAAAAAGGGAAATTCTTGCGAACAGAGCAACGCACGCACGCGGCACAAGCACGCGCTCGCCAGTGAGAGGAAGAACGGGATTGGAAGAAGCAAATATAAAAACATCCATAACGGCGTCCCGCAGCAAGGTAGGGCCCAGGAATTGACCGAAAACGGTCTACTACTATAGGGACGATTTGAAGAAACGGAATGGAAAGGAAAAGCCTAGGAAGCGAACAGAAGAAGCAGGAATGCAAAACATACGATAGATTTAACTCGGTCTGCGTCGATCGACGCAGAAATGGTTTTTGCCTTAAGACGGAGGAGCGCGGCCTTGATACCTTGTCCTAGCTGGTACGGGAAACTTTTGCTGAACTCGGCGGAGAAAGACTCTGCTGATGGAAATTTGGGTCGTGGAGGGTTGATTCAGCCCAAATAGCAGTATGTAGGTTTCGCGATGGTCCGTGGAGTGTAGTGTTGGAGTGCAGGATGCATGATTCTGGGGAAACTGAAGTTGCAAGAAAGATTGCCTGTAATGGTCAGGATTTATGACTATGCCAGGGGTTCTGGTTGGTGCGTTGATTGCTGGAGAATCTGTCTCTTTTGGGCGCGTGACTGGTGACGAAGTGCGTTGGCAATCCATTCCTGAAGTCAAAGAGCTGCCTTACGCAGTAAATTATCGGTCTGGCATGTGGACAACAACGTTGACGTGGAACTCCCTTTTGTGCTTGATTCCAACTGTTTACTGAAGCCTTATGTTTGCTTCTCTCAATATTTCACAACAGGAGGTGCCTAGATGGGCCACGGGCGCTACATCAACCCACCTCATGGCATCTCTCCGAGAAACTTGGCTCAGCAGACCCCTAACTTGGCACCGTTGCCGTTGAACACGCAGTGACCGTCATTCTGCGGCGGCCTAATCGAGCCAGCATAGCACAATTCCCACTCCCCCATTCTATCACCCACTTATTCTCGATTCTTCGATTCGATGCACCCACCTCCATCATCAAGTCTCAGATCCACATCTCCCTCGCCGACCTGACGGCCCTTCATCCCAACTAGTAGAAAAGATCAACCCTTTGTTCACTCACCATGACGTCTCCAAGCTGTCCCAAATCGGAAATGTGAATGCCCCAAACCGCTTCCTTCATCGTCCCAAACGGGCCGCATGACGTCACGCGCGTCATGTTCGCGGCCAAGCGAGCTCCTGTGGCATGACGGCAGATTAAGCAGCGCACCAACGTATGTAGGGCTGCGGATCGTGCAGCTCTTGAACAACGGGCATAGGGTCCTATACATCGATCTGGCGTGTGTTTTAGTTTGGGCTTGGTGTTGAGTTTGTAGTTGAGTTTGTAGTTCAGTTCGTGGTTCTTTAGTTTGGTTTGGTTTGGTTTCTGGAGCGAACCGCTCACCCCCGAACTTTTGCCTTGGTGTGGGGTATCTCTCATTGTTTGGGTCAGTTCACGAACAAGTGGAGAGTGGAGTGCGGAGACGGGCTAGATGTTGGTTTGGTTTTTTTGACAACCCAGGTATTGTTTTTCGCTACTTTGATGTGGGGTTTGAACGACAGCGAAAGCGGTCGAGTGTTTGCTTTGAGCTGAACTTAGGGTCTCCTCGGAAATAAGCGAAGTAGCCCATGTGAGACCGCCCTGCACGAAGGAAAGCACAACTCTGAAGCCAACAGAAACAGTAGAACTCTACCTTTCTAACACTTCCACGCAGAACATATCTGATGCCGTGATGTTAAATGAATCTACTTCTCAAGACTTTCATCTCCTGACATTAAAAAAGGCACCTACAGTAGATCAAGACAACCCCCGTATCCTCCCATGGCCTCGCTCTCACAAGAACTACACCCTCACCATTCACCTTCACAACCTCGACGGACTGCACCTTCCAAACCCGCCATAAACATCAAAACATTACTTCCCCACGCCAAACACGTTCCCCCAAAATACCAAATCTCGCAAACAACCTGCTCACCCCAAAAAAGGTCCTCCACCACCCCACACTAAACCCCTTACGGTAACCCCCAAATCTTACACTTTCGTTTGTGCAACTGCTGCCTTGCGGGATGAACCAAAAAAAATATTTTTTTGGCGGGAATGGAAATTGGGTTCATAGTCTTCATCTCTTCGTTAGCTGTGAACTGGTTTCAACGGTAACTTGCCACCTAGCAGCGACCTTGTATCAACAAGTTATCTACTCTCCACAGAGTACCTTGATGGGTGCAAGCTTCCCTTCGATAACGACACTTAACCCAACTGCTTCTGTCCTAAGATGTCTAAAATGGGATGCAAAAGCTTCATCTCACAGCCAGGGTACGGATATCGAATGAGCACCTAACTAAGCAAAACACAGCAAAGAAATATCCAGGTCCAGGCAACAAACAATTAATCAAACCACCTCTCCAAACCCTCTCACTCATACAAGCACACAAAAAAGGATAACGCTCGAAAGGATATCAATGGGAAATCGTACATATTCCTATGCCTTTCTAATATACTACTACTCATATCAACTTCGTCTCTCCTTTCTCGCAATCGGTTCCGGCACACATTTATTCCGTCGTTCATCCATCGCCATTCTCACCATCCACATATCAACAACGCCATTCCGGCCCAGTCCAAACCAATCCAATATTCCCAAACCCGAGGAAACCACCAATAAAGAGCCTAGGGTATCTCGAAAAAAGGGTATAGGGCTCTTTAGGCTACCATCGGGTAGCCCCATGGAGAGCAGAAAGAAGAGAAAAAAATATTCGGCCGTTAGCAAGACGTACGAGGAATAAAAGAAACTCGTATCGATGAAGAGAGGCCATTAACGCCTCTGCTCGTTAAAACCCCATTGAGATGGAAGAAGGTAGAAATCCGCTGGAACGCAATTATAACCCGAACGCCAAACCAAAACGATAGGTTAAAAAATACAAGGGAAGAAATGAAGATGGCTCATCGCGATGCCTGACTGCCGTGGTCAAACGACTTGTGCGGCTGATTAGATGAAAAAACGTATGAGAAAAAGGCTGACTCGCTCATCCGAATTGCTTGATGAGCGAGTGTAGGAGGCCGCAAAAGATGGTGTGCAGCTCCACAAAAAAGTTCTCTTGTCCAACGATCTCGATGAGGTTCTTGGCTTTCATCACATCGCGGGATAAGCGAGGGAAGCCATCGGGATCAACCTTTTTTGCCGAGAGGAACGAAGAGACTGGAGTGATATTGCGGGTGGGAGAGCTGTTGACGGACGAGAAATGCCTCTCCTTCTGAGGCGAAGCAAATACAGGCGCCGACGACACTGATGAACCAAAAGGAGGCGTGCTGGGAATAGCAGTGGTTGGTCGTGTGAGGGACAAAGTTTGGGAAGCCGCGCTTTCCCTTTCGAGTACCTTTTCTGCTAGCGCAACGATGCGATTCGCGATTCCCTCAAAGACTTCGGTAACCTTGACCATGGCTCTGCTGGCTCGGAGGCAGTCGCGCCCAGCCATAGCGATCAACGCATAAGTGCGCTTTGCTCCGCGGGATCTCGGGTCCTGTAGTCGGAAGATATATGCTATCGTGTACCCAGCGACTGGATCTCCAAACATAATAGGACCGGATGCAGTTCCTTTTGGCAGAATTTCCGTCGACAGAGTTCGAATGCATGTTCGTCGCAATAGAGAAAACGTTGCCGGCGACTGTGGCTGGCTAGTCGAGATATAACTCAGGGTATGCGTATGCATATTCTTGGAGAGAAGAAATGGGGAGTTCGGACTCGAGTCTCCAAAGGATTGTGAACCACTGCTCTCAAAGGATTTGGACTGCTCTGTGTCCGACATGTCGGAAGAGTCGGTGCTGCTCACATCGTCGCAAGAGACTGTGCTGCGGACTGGATAATTCTGGGAGCTTCGCAGCACAGGGCTGCCATTCCTTCCACGTCCATCCTTAGAGGGGCTTCCGGGTGCTCCGTTCGGGATCTTGTCGCTGTACTTCTTGGGTACTATTATTTGACAGTTTTCGCAAACATCGGGCTCGGATTCAAATGTACTGCTTGGTCTCCTACTGCCGAAGCTGCTATCCGAAGAGGGGAAGCTCGGGAAATACGGGTTGTGAGAGGGCGAGCGGGGGCTCGTGGGAGGAGTCTCGAAGGGCGAGGAGAACTGGGGAAGTCGCCCATTTAACTTGAGGGAAGTGGGCTGGTCATAGAGGCCATTATACGAGTAGGCGTGCGGCCCGTCGGAGGGGGGAGTCACGCATGGGTTGCAGGTACTGCAGGGAGAGGTAGAGGCTTGGGTGCAGATGATCGAGGTAGGACCGTGGACCTCGCAAAAGTGGGCGAGCGAGATCTATAGTTGCTCAGGTTAGCCATGATATTGAGCGAGGTCAGATGGACGGGCAGCGCATGATCCGGGGAAAGGTGGCCCGGAGGCGCGCATCCGCTCCGGGTCGACGGGTCGTATTAGGTGGGCGGAGAAATGGCGAAAAGAGGGAAGATGGTGTGGTGGTGGAAGGGGCTGGGGCGTGGGAACATACCGTGAAGTCCATTTTCCACCGCTATCTACGCTCTACGGCTTCATGTTGTGGGCGGGCGTGGAGTGTGGAGGTCGGGGAAGTGGCTCAGCTGACAGATAAAGAACCCCTGCGCGCTCAGAGTGGTGTAGCGGGCGGACCGGATCGAGGTAGAGGGTGTGGTGTGTCGTGAGATGGAGGCAGTGAGTGGTGACGGAGGAGATATGGAGGGTAGGCACCGGGTCCACAGGTTTCAGGGAGTGGCGGGCGTCGCGTGGACGGTTGGGATGGGTGTGTTGGTTGGTTGAAGGGGCAAGTGTGGCACCAGGGGATTGATGTCGCAGATGATTGAGTAGAGAGAGAGGAGGGCACGGGAACAGCGGAGGGGAGATGGATACTTTAAACCACGGCGGGAGCAGTAGTAGCTAGAAAGATCTTGGGTAGTAGAGTAAGTATTGCGGAGGGCAGTGGAAGCAGTGGAAGCACAGGGAGCCAGAGGCGGGTCCTTTTTGGGGGATTGGTAGCAATATGGAGTTTGGTTAGGCATTACGAGCGGCGCGGAGGTGGATTTGCAAGGACATGGACATAGACATGGACAGGGACATGGATATGGGGCTTGGGCATGAGCCGGAGCTAAGAGAAGAGGCAGGCTACTCGAGCTCTCCTGTGGCCTCTGCACTGGCTAGGGCTTCTAGGGCATCTTGCATCTTCTCTAATCGCTGGTCGCTGGCCGCTGCTCTGGTCGCCGGTCACTGCAGCAGCTAAACAAGGCGACCGGGGTTGTCATGTTGCGGTGAAAGATGAATCTGACCGAGGCCTATTGGCCGAGCAGCTTCCGTCGCGCAGCATGCCATTTACGCAGATGGCATGTGGAATCTTCTCCTCCAGACCTCTCTCAGATGCGGATCCTGTGCGACTCCGGCAACGCACGTCTGCGCTGCTGGGTCAGAATCCATGGGCATAATGCCGGGCAGGTACATACTTACTACTACTGCTCACTTTTTCACTGCTGTCGTGTGTCTCTGCGTGTGTCTCTGCGTGTGTGAGTGAGTGTGTGTGCCTGTGTCCATTCCCGCTTTGGGCCAGGCGAACCGCAAGCAGCCGATCCATGCCTCGCCCACCCGCTACTTGTACAGTATGTACCTAGAGCGCTGCAGCGTCGAGGAGGGCTGAGGGCTGCTTTACCCTTCATGGCTTCAACCACACTTGCTTGCTTGCTTGCTTGCTTGCATCCTCCACTCAAACTACTGTACACTAACCGTCCAGCGGCAATGCTGGTTAGCTGCCTCCAGCTGCAATCGAGCCCGCTAACATCCAACAACGGTGCCATGGCTTGCTTGCCCTCTCCCCTCTTTCTCCTCTCACCTCCCTTCCCCTCAGCATCGTGAGCCGTTGAAGGAGGGTTGGAGCGGAAGCGGGCTGGCCTGCATCATTGGCTCACCAATTCAACAACCCCTCGACTCACTTTGACCCATAGTCGCCATAGTCGCCCGCTGGCCGCGTCGTCTTTTTTTCGCTCCAACAGTGGAACGCGGCCTGCTTGAATCCTACGCTGATGCGCTGCTCCGATCCACAGCCCTGTCATGGCTTCTCAGGACCCGCCATCCTCGCATTAAGCCTGGTCGTAACGCCGCCGACTATCCGTTTGATCTGCTGCTGCTCTTCTTTGCTGCCCTCACCACCCTTGGCTTGTGGGAGCCCCATTTCGCCTCCCCTTCATATCGAGTTGCGATGTACATACATGCCCCCAGTACGCGCCCCGTAGTAGTACCAAGTACGACATATATCCCCCCTGCCAATGCAGCACTCAGAGCACTCCGGGTCCTCTGCAGTCTGGATCTACAAACAAACACGGACTGGGTTCATCGCTCGCTGCTGGAGTAGGTGGTAGGTATGCTCCCGTCCAACGTCATTTCTCCTTCAATCACCATCGTCCCTTTCATTTTCTCCCCGTCATTTATATTTCCGCTTCCATTGCACCCATTCGCTGCCCCTCATACGCACAGAGCCATCATCATCAAGGCCTGTTTCGCCAGACGTCAACGCGCACCAAGCCTTTCTCTTCTGAGCAATTGAGCCGCAAAACGAACCCGCATCGCTTTTTGGCTGTTCCGGAACTAAGGCCGCAGCCATTAGCATGCAGGTAGTACTTTGCTCATCTCTGCTACTCCAAGAACCCTTTGGACCCTCTCTACGCTCGCCAGCCGCCGCAGCAGACGTAACAGAAAAGAAAAAAAGAAGACAGAGCCCCGCAAGCGCCCGCCAGCCCACGCCAGTACTCAATAGTGGGATGAAAGTGGAGGCTCGCTTGGGATACTAAGCAAAGCATTTTGTAATGGCAGTGTTTTCTTTTGTCGGCAAACCCCGAACAGTAATCCGTTGACTTCTCCAGCCGGGCTCCACTGCGCGCAGGGCTTACTTTTACACGTTTCTCCGCACGTGATGGCCTTCCAGAAGGAGTTTGTCTCCACCTATTTTCCGCCCCAAGTGGGCCCTTTTGCCTCGCTTTTTGCTCTCATTGCGTGCCACTGCCACTTCAACTGCCACTGACCGACTGTTCTCCTGCTGGTCCCGGCTTCAAACTACCACAGGGTCTTGCGTAAAAGTTCCGCAAAAGCCACCTTCGCAAGTCCTGGCCGAAATGGCCGTCGGTGTGTGTCTGATGCAACGTCCGCGATATTATTTTTTTCTTGTCTTCAAACTAGCATCGCCGGAGAATTTCTGGCGGATCTGGCCGTAGCATCAGCTCTCTCCTCCAGAATGCATACGTCCATAGTTTTTATTCCGGGATGCGGAGGGCTTATTTGACCTGCCTATGGCCCATCCATTATTGGGACTCGTTCGTCGGCGGTTGGGAGAATACTCTAAGCCCGCCGCACCGCGAGCCCTGAATGCCTACATGTCCAGACCGGCTAACTGCACTTTAGCGGCATCACTTGTAGCCAGGGACCTTGCATACAAGCTACCACCTACTTTCGAGACAGGCCAGACCAGACAGTAGCTGAGACGAGACCCCTACGCAGAACATGTAGGCATTGATCATGCGCCCCGGGTCCTATCCTAGTGGCGTCTCGTGGGCAACCATGGGGAACAATACCGCGGTACGCGGATCAAAACGTTGCCACCAAACCCTGAAAACACCGTTGGGGACCAAAAGCGTGTATGTGCAAAAAAAACATATGACTGACTATCCGTTCAGCCTATTTTGTTATAACAAATATGCCGTACACTAACACGTCTACATGCACAGGCAAATTTTTGAGGATAAAGAACGAATGCACCTAACTAGATAGCGTAAGTAACGTTGATCCCAGATATTGAGCTGCGCTTGCGCCCGTATTCAATGGACCATTCACTCCAGGAACGGCAGAATTTTATACATCGTATTCGTAGTCATATTTAATGATATATAACAACCCCTACATATCCTCATGCACGTCGTCAGGCGAGTCGTCACCATTCGGGGACCGTCCTCGCAAAATATCGTAACCCATAATCTCATTAATGTACGTCTTTGAGACGCGCACTTCTCGGTATGTGGCCTTTTGATGCGCGGTGAACTCGCGGCTTTCCGGGCGCATCATACTCGAGATGAGCGGCTCCCAGATCTGGTCGAGCTGTGTGATACCAATGCTCGTACAAGGGATGTCGTCAAGCAGTGCGGGAGACAGGACGCCAACGTCCCGCCATTGACTTCGCCAGCGGACGCTCTCGTGGGGCGACAGGCTCGTGATGAAGGAATGCAGCATCGTACGCCGCGAGTGGTAGTCGTCGCACGCCAGCAGCTTCGCGACCTGCCCAATGCCCCCGAGGACGAGCACAAAGGCAATGTCCTCGGAGCAGGCTGGACCACCAGACCAACCCCTGAGAAAGCGCTCAACGGACCCAGCACATGTTGTCGTTGGCGGGCGTAGTTTACGCGCAAGGACCTGGACTATGAAGCAATACATGTAGAAGAATTGGAGCCGCAGCGGCGGATCCAGTCTCTTGAGAATCGCACGTTCCTGAGTAGTGATGCCCGGCGTAGTACAGATATCGTATCCAATGTGTGACCTGGGCCGTATGCGGCCGAGATCTCTTTCCAAGATGACACGGCGGTGTTCCTCGAGGAAGTAACCCACGCCAAAGACCAGCGGGATCATCTTCTCGTACACAGAGCTCCACATCTGGCGTTGCCGCCGGCTGGTGTGCTGCAGCAAGTCCCTAAGTACAAAGTTGGCAAGCTCCCGTGTGAGCCGCACCGACGCTATGTGTCGCCGGCGCATCGTGAGCAGGTACTGGAAGTTGGCTTCATTGGGTACAGGCGCAGGATACAGTCGTGTGTGCAGCGTCCCCATGCGGTGCTGGACCCAGAAGCGTACGAGCGCAGGCGCACATCCTGCAATCAGCTCGTTCAAGGCTCGAGACGTTCTGCGCAAGGCTAGTAGATCCGAGATGCAGAGGTCGCAGAGAATGTGAATGTGCAGTTCATTTGGTAGCCGAAAGAATGCCGTGAAGAATGGACTGTTCGGTTGCGACTCTACGGATCAGCAACCACTCTCGGAGACGCTAAACAAAAAGTAGAGAGGGTAATGGTACCTTGATCCGCCCTGCGCCAGCTGGTCTCCGGAGCCGCGCTTCCTTACGCTCCGGAACGAAGCTATCAGTTTGTTCTGGAAACTCTCAGCCGCCCTGCCTATACTTGGTCGCTTTCTAGCGTTGTAGCTGTAGGTTCCCTCGGCCGTCGCGAGCCCACTTCGCGCACGCTCGGGCGGAGAGTTGGTCCGGCGAAATCTCTCCATGGCCATGGTGATTTGCTATGAAAATTTGGCAGGGAATCTTCCAATAACAAATCGGGACGAGATGGTTTCCTTCTCTTTTCTGTCCGTTTTTCTCTAGGACTACTTTTGCTGGTGCTGGTGCTGTTTTGCTACCAATGGCTTTGGAAAACACACAACTCTTGCCGAATATCGCCGGTGAGGCTCTCTAGTCAGGGTCAAAGTTTCGCCCCGAGAAAAAAAAAACCCAGGCTGCCAAAGAAGAACAAATCCCGTCAAAAGACGCAGCGCTTGCGTATCCGGTCGGTAATCATCAAACTCATCATCGTGGGGATGGAGGGTGAGCGCAGCGCGAGGTATAGTACAGAAGAGCAAGTAACAAGCGGGTCAGAGCAGACCAACGGGCAGGCCAGCCAGGGAGACAGATTAGAATATTGCCGTTGCTGTCATGCACCAGCGGTGCAGGGCAAGTGTCAGGTAGGGACGACAGAGAGAAAGAGAAAGGGAAAAGAAGAGAGAGATGCAGCAGGACAGCATGCAGACAGACCCAAGTCGGCCCAAGTCTAGGCTCAGGGCCCGTACCCGTACCCTTAAAATTGGTGCGCGCGTTGCGCGGTGGGCAAGATGCAGGACATCCAGGAGTGCCTTCACCCGCAATTCTGGCTGGGCTGGATTGAACTGGATATCCCGCAATACGCGCCCCTCGTCGTTCGTCGTCTCCGCTCTCCCTACCACTGTACGTAGTACGGTCTGGTTGAGACGTGGGTGGTGGCGACAAGTCGAGAATGGAGAATGCCCTGTTCACCACTCGCACACGGCGCAAGCAACAAGCCCGCATCAACGACACCGATCCAAAAAGTCGCGCGACCTCCCTTTATCCCGCACTAGCTTTCCCATCTGGGATCGGCGCAAGGCCGCCACGAGGCCACATCTGAAACGCAACTTTGCCGGCGGGGGGAAGGGTGGTCGTGCGCCCACGCTGGGCTACTAAATATACCGAGTCGAATCAGACAGCGCATAATCATTAGACAGCGCAGACTCTCGCTTTCTTTTTTCTTTGAAACGCGGTCATATTCATGTGATCATGTAACGCGTTGCCGTTGCCGTTGCGATTTGCGCGACGGTACCTACTTACGAATCCAACGGGCACGCACGCTCACTCATCCGCTTAACTTTCCCTTGCGGTTTGGCAGTGTATACATGTTATATGTACCTTTCGATTGCTCTTCGTATTTGTTATTTGTATTTGCATTTGCTTTGTTGTTCGGGTTGCGGGGTTGGTGTGATTTGAGTGTCAGCTCTCAAATTACACCGAGGGAGTGTGCAGAAGGTACGTACCCAGGTACATAGACTAATGCGTGCGTGTTGGGCGGTGTGCGGATATCCGACCAAAACTCATGATTAACTGTGTGCACTTCTCTGATGCATGCATTGCTTTGTTGGTCTTTGTTGTCTTTGTTCGTCTTTGTTCTCTGTAGGTTGCCATGTGCATGAACACACGTCTAGTTCATGTACGGTGCAAGTACCTGAAGTACATACATAATAGCGCCGACCCCTTGAATCATGGGAAGAAGAGCTTCCGATCCTCTCGTTACGATGAGATCCAAAGGATGCGATGAGATTGAGTGACGCACAGACGTGTGTCGGATTTCGCATGTACCTCATGTACTGTATGTACCTAATGGTCCAGCATCCCAGGTCTCAAGTAACATACCCGGACCTTGAACCAAAACGTGCGCAAATGCTTCTGGTAACGGAAAGAAGCCGGATGGACGTTTTTGGAGGCCAAGGGTTCACGGTTCATGTTGCGTTTCTTGCGGGATTAAGGAAGGGAGGGATTGTAATTAGGGTTTTTTTGACAGATCGGACCGTTTTTGGGTTGGGCTTATTTATTATTGTGTGGAGACATTCTTTGTTTATGGGATTGGGGTCGTGAGTGGAGTGTCGCAGGTAGTAATGCGTGGAACCCGTTGCTATGTACCTACTGTACCATTTAGGTATCGGAGATGGAGAGGCGGAAACACGGTGTTATTATTGACTCTACTGCTGACATTAGTTGATCCTTGTTGTGAATTGTTTTTGTTCCTCTGAAGGCATCTGCCCGAGACTACCCATGTCGGGTAGCCAGGTTTACAGTGTATGTAAATGCATAGAAGTCTATTTTTTACGGTTGAGGTACAATGTAGGTACCTACGGCAACTGGAGCGGAAACCCATCAACTCGGGGTTTATTCCCTCGTTTAATTCGCTAACTTGTCATGCACTATTGTTGATATTCTCTATACGCATCTGTCCGAGACTATGCCGCATAGGCAGCTATTGAGTAATAGGCAAATGTATTAGTGGTTGGGCAGAAAAAGTGATACGGCTTTCCTGCGCAGATTTGCTTGCATCTTGTCGTGTGGCATATGCGCTTTTCTTTGGTTCTCTTTGCTTCTCGTTCGACGTGCATATCTGTGCATGCACCTGCCTAACATGGCTTGACAGGACCTGGCGCTGCATCGAAAAGGAAGAGGATGGGTTCGGGCTAGTGTTGGGTTGGCTGAGCTGGACTGGGTTGGTTTTGCTGTTGTGCGTCGTCGCGGATAATGCGGGTGGCTGTCCGATACATATGTATAATTCCGTAGCGAAGAGAGAACAAACGGAAAGAATGGGAGGAAGCGTTGTGTCACATCTGATTGTCATCTGTCAGGACTGACTCTTGTTGAGTTTGGCAGCTGCTGTGCTATGTATCTTTCTAGGGTTTTGGAATTGATCCTCACCACAACCCTGTGGAGAGAGCTAACTGAGCGGCGATGTTGTGAGTATCGCCATGATCATGATTTTTCATTCCATTCATCCTCCCATAGACTCTTCCGGAAAACATTGCTGACACTAGAAATATTTTGCGTCCCGTTGTTTTCCGTTTACTCCATCGACACTTGGTATCCGGAACACTCAATATTAGACGGCACACTAGGAGCCCTCGCCAACAGCCCAATAGATTCTTATTCTACTCGAAACGGTGTGTAGCAAAAGAAAACTACACGCTGCTATTGCTACTGCCCATGCAGACCCTAGATTCCTGATCTAGTCCTAGTATAGCAGTATTGTCCCTACACGAAGACTACCATCGTGCCCCTCAGTGGGGGACTCGAATAATACACCAACACAACGTGACACCACATCAACATGATAGATAAAAAATCGTAATCAAACACTATATTCCCAGATGAGCAATAAGTATAATGGACCCGCATTCCCCGGAACCACATCATGCTGTGGAAGCAGCAAACCGAACATCTTGTACTCCCAAGTCCGCAGAAAAATATTAAAGCACTTTACATCAAATGCTACACAACATGAGCAACAGCAGCAGCAGCAACACAAAAGCATTTGCATCCCCTAAACTCCCCGTCCAGCCCATTTTGGTCAGCGCCTCAACTATCGCCAACACCGCATCGGAAGGTTTTCCTGCGTCTCCAGCCCGCGGGGATGTAACGTGGAAAACACTTCTTTCTGCACCACAAACAGCATCGGATACATTTACAGTAGGTATCGCGACGTGTGCGCCTAGCGGTGGGTACCTCAAGTGTCACCGCCATTCGCAGGCTGAGTTGTACCACGTCACGGACGGTGTAGGCGTCGCGACTATTGATGGGAGGGAGTATCCTGTTGGGAAGGGCAGTGTGGTATTTATTCCCGGCAATGCTGAGCATGGAATCAGGAATACGGGGATGGAGGAGTTGAGGTGGTTGTATGTTTTTGCTGTGGATGGGTTTGGAGAGGTTGTGTATAGGTTTTCTGGGGAGGATGGGGTTCGGGAAAATGCGAAGTTATAAGGAATGACCAGATCAGATTGGTTCAATCGTGACATTGAGAGGCTTGGGGATGTTTTGTAGGCTTTTTTTTGTTGATCTTTGAACTATGATCTTCAAAGTCAAGGAACATATTTCCGTTTTTCTACCTCAATCCATATTCTAGCATTGAAAGCCTTCCTGCAGTGATAGCTCCACAAGGGTGTCTGCAGTGTCTTTGATGGTTTGACTATATGGAATATAATTCCCTCCTTTCAATGACTTTGCAGCTTTGCTACCATCCGCTAGAACCCACTTCGAAGGATCGATTTCCTTGTAATGTTTTGCAGTTTTTCCTTCGGCACGTTCAATAAGCTCATTGTTCAAGTCCGGAAAAGCTGTCTTGGCTACTTCCGCAAAAACGTGAGGACAATGAGTCGGATTCGCAAGGAGATAACGCTCTCCATTTGTTTCTTCACCGTGTTCGAGGTTGTACCGGATAATTTGTGCAATATCGCGTACGTCGACGATCCATTCAATCCAGGGAAGATGATCTGAGTCTGCTGGTCCAGTGTAGGCCGTCCAGACGCCGCGGTACGAGACACCGAGCGTGTCCACAGATTGAGGCTTGACAAGAAAGGGGCCCATTACAAATCTACATAAGATTCTCTTATCAGATTGAATGATTTACGTCAATCCGAAGCAATTTTGTTTAGACTTACGCGGGACACAAAGCACTCATGGAGAAGGGGGGACCTTTCTCTTCTTTGAACGCCCAGAAGGCCTTTTCGCTGGCTACTTTGCTGGTGGCGTAGGCGTACAGTCCAGGGGCATCTTTACCCAGTCTTTCAACTTCGTTTGGGAAGAATTCATTCCAGTCTTTCTCGGTGATGGTGTATGGAGGTTGAGCAAAGTTGTAGACGGCACCAATTGAGGACATCATAACAAATGCTTTGAGTTGAGACCCGGCATGCGTCAATGCCGACTCAAGAACAGACTTGGTGCCGTTGATAGCAGTTTATATGAATGATTGAGGATCCTTCATTGTGAAGGCGACTGGACTGGCTATGTGGGCGATGGCGGTCACATCTAGACATCACGTGAGAAATTTCCCCGAACCCGTCTTAGGCGATCGAAGACAAACCTTTAACAGCATTGTCGAAAGCGCCGTCGACAGTCATGTCTGGTACTTCGACGACCTCAAATTTTCCTGAGTCTGCATACTCCTTCAGGGGCCCATCGGTCAACGGTTTTGCTGAAGAGAGCCAACGGACTGTACCACGAACTTTATAGTCATGGGACAGGAAGTGTGCAGCAGCTTGGGCAGCTATGTAACCATTAACGCCCGTGACAAGAACAAGACCCTTGCTCAAGGACATGACGAGCGTTTGCTAGACTTTAGCGTCTTGAATAGTCGAGACAAATTGAAAGCAACCAGCAGCCAGTGTATAATAGGAATTCTGTTTCAGAATTATAAAATGAAATTTCAATTATCCAGTAGAGGTCAAATGCAAGACATCAAATAATTTCCTGCTGCTTAATGTACTTATATGTATCAAATAGGGCAACCCAACTCCCATTGACGGCCTTGTCTCGGCTTACTACGCGGAGGAGCTCTGTCTCTTTTGACTAACTCACGTCTCTTCAAACCCATACAATGTGTAGCCCTGCAATGATTTATCTGCTTCTAGTATAGACTCTCGGGTGAACATATCTCAGCACTAACTCTTTTCAGCAATCTGCTAACCACGTCCAGTTGAAGGTGGCCTTGCGAAAGGCTTCCTTTATCCTCTTGACGTCTGATTCGTGAAGAGATGGTTTTCGGCGTCTGTGACTTCATATAATCACCCACCATACGTACGAAAACTCGCATATGGCATCATGCCAAGTTAGAGTGCCGATACAACCATTGAGGCGCCGACTACTCCCCGCCACTTACTTTCCAATAGCTACCTGATCGGTGATCGATCAGGTTTCAGTCAGCAGATGATTCTCTACGTAGAAGTTCCCGGCAGATGGATCTCCTTTGGGTGTTCTACTGCGAATAATTTCTCAGTTGGGAGCCAGAAAACACTCACTTACGTATTACTCATACCTCTGGCGTCGAGTCACATTCTGAAAATAAAGGGCTCCAAATCCTACTTAAACGGCTTCTGTGGGCTTTAACGGTTTTTGTTAGAAAGAAAATAACAAAGGCATAACTAAAGTCGTAACAGTTTGTTAGACAATCTCGGTGGCTTCAAATACTTATACTTGATTCTCGGGCTTTTCTACCAAAAATTCCTCTACCGATGCTCTGACTATATTGAGCCAATCACGGATCTGGCGGCACAACAATGACAAGGGTGATTTGTCAAGACTGTGTGCTCGGATATCATAACATAGAGTTGACGAAATGCAAATAATAGAGCAATATTTGGTTTTCCTTATTTCATGAGTTGCCATGTCAAGCGTATGCGCTGCACCCATTCCCATACCTGATATTGCTTGCTTCATAGCATACTAAGTTTTGACCTTGGACTGCTCATCGATTCAGTATGACTTCTAAAAACTCTGTCCGTAACCTCTTACAGTAGGCCCACAAACGTCTTTGCGGTATCAATGATACTCTTTTCAAATGGAATCCATTCCCCACTAGCAAGTAATTTCTTAGCCTTGCTGCTATCCACGGTGAGACCTCCCATTCCATCAATTTCCTGATAGTCTTTGCTATAACCCTTTCCTGGGGTACCTGGAACAATTCTATCTTCTGCATCCGGAAAGGCGGCTCTTAAAATATCTGCGATCGCTTGAGGATGGTTGCAAGCAGCGCTGGCAATGTAGCGTTCACCGTTGGTTTCCCCTGGGTGTTCGATAGTGTATCGTAGCAACTGCGCAACATCGCGTACATCTACTACTTGAGGAAGGCCAGCCATAGGTGGCGGATGAGGTGCTCCAGCAAATACAGCCCAGATTGAGCGATAAGTCTCGCCGATTTGGTCCACAGATTTAGGAACGACGAGTGGAGGACCGATGACAAACCTGTTTTCTTTGTTAGAATTTGATTCTTCACAAAAGTAGTAGCGCTGAGATAAACGACGAACTTACACAGGGTTCACGGCGGCCATGGAAAATCGAGGCTGCTTCTCATCTCTGAAAGCCCAGAAAGCCTTCTCAGCGGCAACTTTGCTGGCGGTGTAGATAAGGGGTCCAGGTGATTGGGTACCCAACTTCTCCACCTGCTTTTCGGCGTTATCGTTCCAGTCCTTCTCAGTGTAAGCGTATGGAGGCTCCGCAGCACTCTTATTAGCTGCGATAGATGACATCAATACGATGGTCTTGAGCTGTGGACCAGAGTACTTGATTGCAGAGTTGAGGATGGTCTTCGTTCCGTTCACAGCAGCGTGCAAGATAGGTGCGGGGTCTTTGAAGCCAAATGAAACTGGACTAGCGAGATGTGCGATAGCAGTAACACCTGTTTTCCATTGTTAACTACTTTCTATGCCTCTGTAATTGCAAAAATGTACCTTTGACTGCTTCATCAAAAGCTCCGTCGACCGTGATGTCTGGAACCTCGACAACTTCAAACTTGCCGGAATCGGCATATTCTTTCAATGGCCCATCTTTACTCAATGGCTCGATGGAAGAGATTTTGCGAACTGTTCCTCGAACAGCGAAACCATGTGAGAGGAAATGAGCAGCGGCTTGTGCGGCGATATAGCCGTTAACACCTGTGATAAGTACCAAGCCTTTCGTCGAAGTCATGATGCTTGTACCAATTCCGAAAGGGTGATTGAAAAATGGGGAGTTGATATTTTAGAATTGGATATGGTAAATAGGGCTTTGCTGATTTGTTCTGAAATGCTTTCATGAGTGGAAGTCCGTCGCATATATACACCTCGTCTCCGTTCGAATGCTCGTTACAGTTCTGGCTGTGACGCCATTACCAGGCATTCCTCTGCGCCGGCCGAGGCCCTAATTGCGCCTTCTTTGACACTTGCAGTAAAATCAAGTTTAGTCATGAGTTGCATTGCCTAGTTCTCTGCGGTATACTGCAGCTCGCAGCCTACCCTACTTCGGGGTAGGCGCTAACTTTATCTAGTCAACCGAGGCCATCGTACGAGCCATGTTGAGTAATTCAAAAGGTGACAAAGCAGAACAACAATTCAGCTCCTTCAATGGATAAAACAAAATGGGAGGAAGCGGCTAGAATAATCTTCATCAATTCTTGCATTAGAATTGATATCTAACACATTGGACCCTACTTCTTTCAACATCAAAACACGCCGAAAATAACAGCCTAAGGAATGGCTGAAGAATGTGGTATCGAATAGCTCTTCCTTGGTTCGATTTCTGTAAGCTGAAATCACACAGGATTACTAACAGGTGTTGATGGTTCAGATCGAACGATCTTAGTAAAGCTACCACAGCTGCACATATTCAGTGTGGGGAAAGTCGAACCACGAATTGCGGATGTTGGGCTTTCGATTATGTGTTCTCCTCTCACTGTGGCATATTTGGAAATTCATTCCCCCGATATCAAGCCTTGATTCCTAGTAATGAAGCATGATAAGCTTCTCTAATCTAGAAACTCCTTAGCATAGATGGTATGTGTTCTCCAAAGTGACTTTATGGCGCTGTTCAGTAATATGAAGCGTGACTAATAATGCTGACAAAGAAAGCCAACCTAGTGCTATACATATGGGCACCGTATAATCCGCCATGTATTTCTCTCTATAGTTAGATATCCAATTGGGGTGGATAAAATTCAGTGTGTTCTCTGAAGTTTATTTCTGTCTTTCCAATAACTACAACGCGCGCTTCTTTTTTTTTGGTCTTCGGGCCTTAGAAAAGAAGGGAGACAAGGACAAGTAGTCCAAACTACTAATCTCCCCTTACAGATTGTTAAGACTGCGCATATCGTAGAATGTTAAGGCCAATAAAAGAACCTGTATCCTGTTTGCTCTCTCCTGTCATCAGATATATTAAAGCTAACAAAAGATTTTTTGGTTGGAGCTGACTGACTTTAAGGACTATGTCTGAGTTTATCTCGACTCGGGAGTTCAGACGAGAGCAGGTAATTAGCAGAGGTAAATGATTCTGCAGAATTGTGGGGATTGAGGAGCTATGTCTAGTGATCAATCGTAGGCTAAGTCAGAGTTAGAACTCAAACGCAGAATGACGTAGCAAATCAAAGCGCATATCGACTCCTAGGGTGGAAAACTCTGGAGAAGAATGGAAATAAGACACAAGCACTTCGATTAAAGGGAGTACGCCCCACGGTTCATGGAGTGACACCTTGATTTTCGTGAACGTTGCTTTTGTAGCTGAAGCAATGTAAATATATTGTAGTCGTATCAAAAACTAAAGGGCTTACTCGACCTGATCATAGTCTGAATTACCCACTCACATAGGTACTACGTCCAATTGATAACAGCCTACACTAGATGCAAAAATTGTTTTGCAGTATCAACAACGGTCTTAGAGAATGGGGTCCACTGTCCACCCTCGAGCAATTTCCTCCCTTTACTGCTGTCTACCGATAGAGTGCCCAGAGGCACATCAAATTTCGTGTATTCAGCATCATAGCCCTTTCCTGGTGTACCCTCGACGATTCTATTCCTTGCATCTGGAAACGCAGTCCTGAGAACGTCTGCTATTGCCTGGGGATGTGCAACAGGTCCACTAGCGATATATCGTTCATTGTTTGTCTCATCGGGATGTTCAACGCTGTACCGCACAAGTTGGGCAACGTCTCGGACATCGACAATATTCGGAATGAATGGCAATGGGTCTGGATGTGGAGCTCCTGAGAACACTGTCCAGATGTTTCGGTACGTGCCCGTAATGTCGTCGGCTGTTTTAGGTGGAACAAGCGGTGGACCCATGACGTATCTAAGTATCTCACATTAGCCTCTGATCCAATAGCAGGCATAATTGGCTGAAGGAAGGCTTACACAGGGTCGACTGCACTCATACTAAAGGACGGCTTCTTTTCGTCCCGGAACGCCCAAAATGCCTTCTCGCTGGCTGCCTTACTCGCAAAATATATCACTGGCCCGGGAGTCTCTATACCCAGCCTTTCAACTTCCTTCTCAGAAACATTGTTCCAATCTTTTTCGGTCAGGATATAAGGCGTTGGAGAAAAATTGACTATGGCCGTGATAGAAGACATTACCACAACTGTCTTTAACTGTGGACCGGCGTGTGTAAGAGCAGATTCCAGGACAGTTTTGGTGCCGTTCACAGATGCTTTGAGCATAGGGGCTGGGTCTTTGGCTTGGAAGGTTACTGGGGAAGCAAGATGAGCAATAGCAGTTACCCCTAACACTACTATCAGACTTTCTCTTCGATGAGGTAAGAGGAGTAAGAATTCAGCATACCCTTAACAGCTTTATCGAATGCCCCATCCACCGTGATATCCGGTACCTCAATAACCTCAAACTTGCCTGCCTCTGCGTAATATTTTAGTGGCCCTTCAATGATGGGTTTCGCAGAAGCGAGTTTTCGAACTGTTCCTCTCACGCCATATCCATGAGAAAGAAAATGAGCAGCTGTTTGGGCAGCAATATAACCATTAACGCCAGTGATAAGTACGAGGCCTTTGGAAGTGGACATCTTGTCTGAATTCAGGATGTTTCTCGAGAAAGTAGTGTGCCGGAAAAGAGATAAGAGTACAAGTCGGGACAATCTGAGAGACGAGGTATGAAACTGGGAAATGAGCTGGAAGGAAGGACCAAGTGGAAGAGCACGAGGTTTATATATGTATTCAGTGCCTGGCTTGACGTTGACTACTGACCTGCGCTCATTGCGCCACACTAAGCACTCTTACCTACGTGCTTTCCGGCGTGATGCACCCTTACCTTATTCGCCATACCTTTCGTTCACCGTAAATTCGTCCGTAACTACAGAGAAATGCATTAATAATTATATCCTGCCCTAGAAAGTATCGGACCGGACTGAATGTCGCACGGCGCAACTAATCATTCACGGGACAATGGACAAACCACATACAGGCCAACTAAGCCCTTACAAGACAGTTTGTTCAACGATCGACAACATCAAGCTTGAGATGGATTTTACTAGAGGACTGGAAATGGTCATGAGGAGGCTGCGAGGTGGATTAGGAAGCCTCTGAATGGGTACAAAGGACTGCAGACGATTATTCTGGCAAAATGACCCTATCCAATTTCCCATTTTGAGGCTTGATAGAAATACCATCACGTCCTTGGGATTTGGAATTAATAGATATCGTTGATTACGCATCCAATCAAGGACTCAATTACTTCGCTTGGTTTTGCTAAATGGCACTGCCTCGGTAAGTGACTGTGATATCACATACACGGGACAATAAAAGCCACGATTCAAGCAGACTACTCTGGTTGTGTTCTCGATCAGAAATGCAGATCCTTGTTTAGCACTTCTGTTTTATTATTGAAGATTTTGAAGATGTATCACCTATAAGAACCCTCGAAGCATCTTCCTTGCTGTCTACTCCGGACACTAGCAACCTCCACCTAGGGAATGCTTCACCGTTCCAAAAACCCACAATCTAAAATAAAGGCTACAGTGCTATTGTTCACTAATACAAAAAGCCACGCTTAAAACCCATCCCATCTACCTACCACCTATGTGAAATGCATGCATGAGATCTAATGCATACACCATGAATCCTGGTGTCGAATTTCGTGATTACTATACATATGATACGTCTCGTGACGTTTGCTCACCATCCCCAACCAAGCGAAAGAGACCCAAGCCTAAAGCACGCACTCCACTAATAGTTAATAAGCGCAATGAATTACAGGACGTAATTGTATCATTCGTGTCGAGCACTCAGCAAGTATGTTGTATATCTCATTCACACTAATTCACCTCCCGTGAGATACATAGCGCTCTCGGACGAGAAATAGTATTCCAAAGAAACACCTGGGTATGTCTAGTCCTCCTATCTATTACTTTTTAACGCCCCAGATATCGCCGCCTAAGCCAACTACTTTCCCTAAACCTTCCATCTCCGCTAGCAACCCTTTGACTTCATCGGCACCAAACGGGAAGCCTCCTTGTACCATCATACGCATCATCATGGCTATTCGTTGCACAGGCATGTTTCCTTGGTTCGTCAACATACCCACGATGAAAGACATATAAATGTCTTTCTTCTCATTTAGCAAATCGGCTTGAGACTTCACAGTTGTCGTTTGCGCGGCCTGCACCTCGGCGATTTCCTGTGCGGCAGCTGCGGCGTCAGAGTCCACGGTAGAAGTGGACCTCCGCTCAATGACACTGTAGGTGTTGGGCGAAACCTCGCGGAGGACTAATCTGCCAATCCAGAAGGCGACGGCTTGCCGTACTAGGTCTTCGTCCATTTCTAGCATTTCTTCGAGCTGTTCAACATTCCTTGTTATGCCGTGCTCACCCTTTTTGTTACCAGCAGCCCATTCTTCACCTCGCTGTGGCTGGAACGCATACACAACACTGACTTGCCATGGCGTCAGGTGGTCGAATTCTTCGGTTCGATCCTCGAACTCCAGGGTTATACTTCCTTCGCCGAGGGCGTTCATCCATCGGAGCTTCCTCATTCCTTTAATACGCTCAAACCGTGACTCGTAGTCTTTTTGTAGGGTGTCGATTTGGGCAGGAACACGGAAAGTATCGTCACGTAGCAGAGGCCAGAAGAACGATGATAGAATCTGGGCGTTGAGTGTCGGGCCTTCCGGAGGCCGCAGATTAGGGGTTGATGGGCCTAGCTGCGAATGTGCTGTTGCTGTGGGACGCCGTGGCTGCGGTGTTCTTGGATGGATACCCTCGGGCGTTTGTGGTAACCTATTTCGGTTGTCTGGAGTTTGAAGAAGTCCGCCGTTGGCTGCTCGAATAGAAGCGTTGATGCGTCTAGATTCTAGCACGTCTCGAAGCATAACCTCGCACGCTTGTAACTTATCGTCCCCTAGTCTGACCTTGATGAGCTCAAGCAATCGTATCTCTTTTTCATACTCAGGATCTTGACATCGCAGCAGATGGTCTCCCAGTATGTTCTTCAACTCATTGATAAAGTCTTCACGCTCCCAAAGCGTAAGCAGGAACCATATTACATCTTCTACTTTGGATTTCTTGTACTCGGGAGACGCGTCATGAGGAAGCGGCTGCCAGTTCATGTCTCCCCAATTAAGCTCTTCATCAGGCTCTTGATTGTATGCTGCAAAAGGCTTTGCCATCTCGCTAGCAATCTCGTATGACAGCTCGCTATTAGAGGAGAACTTGGTACCAGTCTCATCTATTAGGTCTGTCAAAAGGCTCGAAATAATGATGCGCCCCGTATCTTCTCGTTCTTTCAGGTATCGCCGAATGGGTCTTGCTACACGTTCAAGCAAAACACCTTTCGGCTCGAGCTCTTGAAACGCCCGGATAATTGAAATATACACGTTCAAAATGTATGTTGTAGTGGCTCCGGGGTGCAACAATCGTCTGGATATTTGCGCTGAGAAACTGGAAGTTAGGTGTTGCTTTGCATTTGTCACCTTTAGGTACTCCTTGATATCTAGGATCGCTCCCAAGCTCTTGTTCCAATTGATCACAAAATCAAACAAGTTGTCGACGCGGGCTCTGCCTAGCCTGGCAAGGGCCATTTCTTGCCATGAAGCCACTTCTGTAGGCTGAACACTGCTTGGAACACATTTCAAGCATTCCAGAACCAGCTCGACAAGCGGACAAAAGCCGTCCTGAACCCACATTCTTAGATGTGGTACTATGGACTTTTGAGAATACCAATCTACTTTCAGATAGTGGCTGGTAATGAAAGAATCCAGTAGCTTGTTCATCGCCTGTGCGAACGCTTTTTGTGCATTGTCACCCCCAAGTCCGACGCCCTCTAGGCCTTGTAAAAGCGTAACCATTCGTCGACGAAATTCTCTGGTGTTTTCTGGCGTCATGCTAGGCTGAACACCATCCTGTCGCGTGTATATACGGAAAAGTCGGCACCCGGCATCATATAAAATATAGCTGAGCGTCTTGGTGAAGCGCTGTTGGGGCAGACAATGTGCGAAAACAGCGTGAACATCCCGACGGAACTTCCAGTTGGCAGCATCGGCAGAGTCAGCCTCAACCATCTTAGTTGGCTTGTTCGGCCGTATGGTGGTATTACTGGCGTCTTGGTGAAGATAAGGAAGGATGTGCTCATGGAAGGGCTGGATATATGACGTCTGGGCATGCTCGAGGATATGTTGTGTCTTATCTAGGCAATCCCAAGCCTGCTGAAGCTCGACCTCCTTCTGCCATAGCCCTTCTAAGCTTGGCCGTACTTTGCTTGCAAAGTGTAACCTACACTCGTTTGTATACCAGTCCACTAGGCTTTCTTCCCCTGCATCTTCGCTTTTACCCTCTCCAACTATCAAGTAGCTTAGCGCATCGTCAACCTCCCTGGTTCTATGTAGCCACGAAGTGATGGATGTATCCCTCGGTAGGCTTAAGAACCTTGTTGCGCAGCTCCAAGCCAGCCCTCTCTTGACCGTTCTGTGCTGTACCTGCGCGGGTCCTCCTTGATGATTGGCAGCTGGTGGACTCCCAAAAGAAGAACCTGGCGCTGTATATCCTAGATCTGGTGTTGCTATCGGAGTAGGCGTTGTATGTGAGAGCGATGGGACAGGAAAAACGGAAGCAAAGACGAGTGTGGAGTGGTCCATGGTAGTGGAGCAGGAGGGCGGCGGGGGCCCCGCTCTGGTGTGTTTACAACCCGATGGACGCGAAGGAAGGGCGAATACGGCTCATCGACGAGTGAATTGCGTCTTAGCATAGAAGATCAAGTGTAATTTCTTCAGTGCTGGTTGTGAAAGCGGAGTCTGTTCCCGTAGTTTGTCTGTCCAGGTGCTCTTCAAGTTCGCGAGATTCGCGTTGGGCTCGGACCAATCCGCGCTTTCACGTGGTCTGCTCTTTTATCTAAACTCGGCCTAGAATGACCTTTAATAAAGGCGAACTCAGACAGACTCTGCCAGTGTAAGGTATTTGTTAGTGGAAAGCACTCGAGACACCTTCAAGTACGCACTTTGAATTTTGTCGCTCTGCGTTCTTGTCTCTGGGATAAAACTGATAGATCAAAAACAGTAGTGTGCGTAAGCACGTGTAAACATCACAACATCCTAGTCCGGTCAGAGAAGAGCAAATTCATTTCGCCTACAGTCATTGCATTCAAGACCCGCGCCAATGGTTGATGACCGCGCATTCCTATATATCATATCTAAAACTACAAGTGACGATAAAATCTTAACCATTCTGCTTGCCATCCAAAATGACCCCTTTCAATTGACTCCGTCACCCCGCCAGAATGTATGACCAAGATGCCCTTATGATATCCTAAAAATACGCCGATCTGCTCCAATAATTTTCCTGCATAAGCCTTTGAATCCCAAATTGTGCAATCATTCACTATCGTCTACAGATGCTCAAGGCCTCAAAACACCATGTCTACGACGGAAAGCCTCAACTCGCTCTTCGTAGAATAGAATTTCTCTTACTCGGAGCTTTGGACCTTTGTGCGTATCCTGCAATAGGGAGTCCTCATCAGAGTCGTCGTGAACGTCATCGGACGCCTCAGATTCTGTGTCGTCCACGTTTCCAGCTGGCAGTGCATCATCTAGATCGTCTTCATCCTCTTCCTCGGTTGCGTCTGATTCTTCGTCCGACATCATTGGATCGTGCGGCAAGTACCCAGCACCTGTCGCGTCACCATGCATACCGTCCAGTCGGAGGTCGTAATTCGAAGGTCTGTTCTCCAAAATCTCGAAGCATTTGGTGGAGAGTCCCATGTAACAAAGCTCAATCTCAGGTCGCAGATGCACAATGTCTAGGATTTGGTAGGCAAGTTCGCGAGGGTCAATATTATTACCGTGGGCGTGATCAGCGATAAAGGGAATATATAAGGACCGGATATGGGGTATCAAAGGAAGACGTTGTAGAAAGTGGTGCTATTAGTAAGTTAGAAATGTAGTGTGGATAGAACAGTGTCCAACAAACTCACCCAATCTTTGTAATCGATGGATACAGCCAATTCTCGTAAACTATTCATGCGTCCACTAGTAATAAACGTGAGGATTTCACGATTTAACATCCACCTTCTCCAACGCGAACTAGTTGTGGTGTGGCCGTCAGGACCTTTCTCACTGCTATCGATCATTAATTTCTTCAGACTTGCGCGGTGCCTTCGCAACGGCCCTCTGTAAATTGCGTCCACTGTCACCGTCGATAAATAAGATCGTCCTTCTTGGAGGAAAAGCACTTCCAAGCTATTTGGAGCGAGTGTCTCCTTTAAAAAAGAGATCAGCGATGGCGAAACGGTGTTTGTATGTATCCTTTTTAGATTCAGGCTATACTCGGACCGAAGAGTGTATGACGCCTTATATGCTTTTGATGAAGACGGTGAACCAGCGGGGTATGCAGAGCGAGGGGTATACGTGCGTCGAAGAACCTTCCATAATTGCTCATGGTTGCTGCAGTGAAGAAGGGTCAAGGTCGTCAACATAGTCCAATCAAATGCCCTGCGTAGGACGGCGACTGAAAGGGGGACGCGTTCCAGCTCCAGAACCTCAAGCTTCAGCTTGTTGTTCAACGCTGGCTCGTTGGAAAATTGACTCTGTCCTTGTGACGTGACGGTTAGAACATGGCGGGAAGGCGTGGCAGGAGGTGCCGCCAACGATGTGTCGGTTGTTGGCTGTATGACTTGGTCGGCATTGAGTGGCTGATTGTCGTTTAGAAGGCTAACTCCTTCTGGAACTGCAGGCTCCTCCGATGCGTTTTCAAAATGCTCAGTCTCTTGTTCTGCTTCTCGTTCGTGAGTCGCTGGGGTGGACAGAGTGGGTAAAGGATTAGCTATTCCTGCTTTGACAGGTGTTGCATCAGTCGAACGTTCTGGTACTCTGCTGATGCTGGATTGCCCAATATGTGTCTCTTCAGCATAACGCATGTTATGGATTCTTCCAACCAAAATGCCAAGTACACCTCCGAGCCTCTTCTCGCTGATGGAACTAGCGGCAGTGGATGTAGCATTGTAGTCCACTTGCTGAATTCCATCACCCTCCCATGCCGTTACCCAATCTCGATGCTGCGCATGTGGAGCAATGCCAACTCTGAGCTCTCTGAGTTTCTTTTGAGACCTAGCTATGAGAATGCTCATCTCGTCTAGGTACGGTAGCTCATCGATATCTAAGACACTAAGACTCTTGAGTGCGGGAATGACGGAAAATGTAGGGTGTTCCACACGATCCAGCGCTGAAGCAATGTTGGGAGCATAAGGCTGGGGGACAACAATCGGGGCCTGGACTGTGCCAACTCCGCTCGGGTGGGTCGTGTTTGGGGGTGGAGGGACGTTGACGTTGTTTAGAATCATTGGTGGTGGAGGCGCTGGGACTGGTGCGTCTATTGTGTTGTCGTGCCATCGAATCCATAGTCGTTCCAAGCGACATTCCTCGCCGTCGGTTCTGTCAGCTAAACTGGAGAGAGCAAGCCACACATCTCGAAGAACGCCTGTAGGCATATCCCAAACGAATGTTTCGAGATTGATCATCCGAGCTATAGCTAAAGCTACCAAGGTGCCCAACATCTTTCCCCCTTCCTTGGTAATCATGTATTCTTGGACCCATGCGGCGGGTCCGTTGCCAAGGGAGAACTTCTTGGTGAACTGTGCATAATAGTTTCCAAACCGTCTTCGAGGAATAGGGTAGGGCGTGGCAGCGGGCCTGGAAAGAGAATTTGACGTGCTAGACGAATGCCGTTGTCGGTTTTGGTGTGGGAAACAGTCGTCCCCCATAACTAGGGTGGCCAGTCCGTATGTGAGCGCATCCACGCCAGAGCGGGGCTCTGTATGCGTGCTCTCGTCCGGCCAAACGATATCGAAGCGTGAGTATATGCATGGAATGGTGAGCCGGTGCAGGGCTGAATGACAGAGAGCGAGTGAGGTGAGATCGTTGGTATGCGGGAGCTGTCCATTAATGTGGTCAGATGTGTCCTTATGTATCCACGAAAAGGCATCCTTGATTGAATTTGGAACACACCTGATGTATTATTTCCTTTAGAATATCTACGGGCAGGTCGAGGAGTCTCAAGGGCCCCTTGCGGGCCTTCTCTTTCCCTTTGAGCAGCTTGGAGACGGCCTCGCTTGATGGGGCCGGTTTCGCTGAGCCGGCCACCACCGTGGCCTGCCACTCGCTTGTAGCATCGAGGGGTGTCGCTATCGTGTGCGCATCGTCGTGAGAGGGTGAGGTAGGGCGGATCAGGTCGTCGTCGAAGGGCAAGGGCGAGGATGTTCTGGAGGTGCCGGGCAGCGAGAGCGGGGGGGAGTCCATGCTGTTCAGAGACACGCGTCTCGCGGATTAAGTGAAGGCATGAACCCTCATGAAGAGAGAGCAGGCCAGGTGGTTGACAGCGCAGCAACAATAGTGTGCGGCTCTCGCGGGATGTGGACAGCAGTAAGTTGACGCTCGTGTTGAAGGTTGTCGCGGTTGCTGCAGTGAACTGGCGCTCGGCCAATGGGGTTGCGGGTGGACCCTTGCCGCAGATCCAAGGCATCCAGGCTAAGACAAGTTTAGCAGACAAGCAAGACACCGTCACACGCCGCACGCCAATCAAGCACTGACTGACAACCAGTGCTTTTAATTCACACTGCTCGCCTTGGCTTTTCTGCTCGACATCTTCCTTCTTCTCGTTCAAATCGATTATTACTTATATTTTGACATGCCTCTCGTAATGCCAATCAATATGCCGCATATCTATACACAAAGTCGTAAACTTACGTGATCGAAACACCCAACCTTGCAAGCCCATGTCCTCCAATGCCTAAGCGGGTATAACCATACAAAACGCTGCAGATCTGCCAAAATAGGCTCAAGCGAACCTGCTCCTATTGACTTTCATAAAACCAAACGCCTTACCAGGTTCGTTGGAAACCCTAAACACCTGTCTACTACTTCTTCTCTACGACCGCCCAAAGTTCAGCGTAGTCTGGCCACGCTCCGGGTCGCTCATTCTACGTCCATGTTAGATCTGCAATCAAGCGCCTCTTAGCTACCACTTACCGGATGATATGCACATCATCTTCCTTCTTGACATTACCCATGGCCTGAGGGGTGATTAAGATATATTGCCGACCGATCGAGCGACGAGCTGCTTGAATCATCATACCCATACTAATCTCACGGTTCACATTATCCATGAACACGTCACTAATACTGTGTCAGCCTGTATGTATTCAGGAGACGGGACCGAGTTAGAAGAGCTTACAATTCGTCCAAGCAACGGATAGGTGAGCCCATCGCATCCCAGAGCGCGAGCAGAAGACAGATTGTCGAGAAGGACTTTTCGCCACCCGAAAGTGTTTTGGCTTGCCTTCCGGCTTCGCTGCGTTCGGTGATGTCTGGTTGAACCTGAAAAAGTCAGTTGCTATTGATACTACATTAAACATAGAACATACTTGAATATCAAGAGCTTGTGCCTTGTGGTCAATGCTGAGTGTGCCACGGAACTTCCGTTCGCTGAGTAGATAGTTGAAAGTCACTCGTGCTCGCACCGAAATATCTGATCTAAACCTCTTCCAACGAGCTTGGCGGTTGTCCAAGGTTGTGGCAAGAGCCTGTTCGGTGTTAGGTTGTCTTCCGCTGTAAGATACTAACCAACTTACGTTGCGCAGTCTGGTGATCTCCTTGAATTCCTCATGTGCCTTCATATGCACACGCCTCGCCTCGTTGGCTTGTCTCAGAAGCTCATCCTGTGAGCCACCTAGCTGTTTCTCGGTTTCAAGCCTTTGTTTATGCAATTTCTCAATCATATTCAATAAACTCTCTGATGTTTGACCGGCAGGGACTTCTACACGGTCACACACTGTTTGAGCCTCCGCGGTGGAAGTTTGTACTTGCAGTGCTTCTTGCTCGCGTTTCTCTTCCCACTCCTTCTTATTCTCTTCGGCATCAGACACTGCCTGTAGCGCCAGGTTCTTCGCTCTTAGCGCCTCTTCGCGCCTACTAGCGAGCGTCTTGATCTTTACAGCAGCTTTGTTAAGCCTGTGTTCTATTTCTTCGAGCGACTGGATTGCTGCATCAAGTGCATTCTTGTTTGAACGACATTCGTCGTTCAGTTTATTCCGCTCTTCGATCATGTCTTGATATTGCTCTTGGCAGAACCGTAACTTTTCCTTCGCCTCTGCTAAAAGCCCTTCTCGTTGCTCGTTGCCGGCCGCATCCGGGGCAGCCGCGACTAGCTCGTCGTCCAGTCTATCGACTGCCTCTGCCGCCGCCTGCCTCTCGATGTTGAGGCGCCGTTTGGTCCTTTCGTGGTCCCGTATCTTCGCTTCGCAGTCATCTACTTGATTCTGGAACCCGTTACAAATTCGGTGAAGGTCGCGAATCTCTTGACGGATGTGCTCGAGATGAATTTGCTCTTGTCTAAATCAAATCATCAGACATGATAACTAGAGCGCTCGTGAAACATACTTAA
This sequence comes from Acrocalymma vagum, assembly GCA_028476805.1. NCBI lineage: Eukaryota > Fungi > Ascomycota > Dothideomycetes > Pleosporales > Acrocalymmaceae > Acrocalymma > Acrocalymma vagum. The sequence continues at coordinate 191,157 of JAQGEP010000051.1, forward strand.
TTTGATCATCCCTGTCTGCCTGCATACGCAAGTTACCCTGATACTCGCCGATTGGCCCGATATTGTGACCACCGCTAGGTGTCACTTGAACGAAATGGCCTCTTCTTTTACTGTTGTCCGCCATAGTGAAGCACATCTTGACGTTTCTCGTGTCAGGGCCTCCATTGTGCATGAAATCCTGGCCCTCAGCACGGCTCTCAATTAGTACTGTCTGATCAATAGACTGGTTGATGATACACTGGTTTCGAACTAGGTCATTCTCGATCTATGAAACTTTAGCTTGAATGGGTCTGACGAGGCCAATATATATAAAATACACGTACTTTCAATGCTCTCATCCAGGTGAGCAAATTCCGGTTCGGTTCATGCTGGCTAGTATCAATACGATCTTTTTTCCCGATGTATATAGGTGAGTTCCTAAGCTTATTAATTCCAGATGTTAATTATCTTTTAGAAAATACTCACCAATTGCACTTTCTCATCAGCTCAGACAGGGTCATTTGGTCCGCTTTTGACGTCACGACAAAAGCATCCAGCGCCCGGCCGAACTGTTTTTCGAGAATGGATGCCCATTCAGGTTTTAGAAGCTTGACATGGCGGCCCATGGGCCCTACTGGCTGCTCACGGAACCTTTTGTCGTTTTCGATCGCTGATAGCAGTTTTGCTAAGGACCCTGGATTCTGGTAGGAATCTATCCACCTGCGATGGCCTCCTTGGAGCTCGTTGATCCTGTTCTTAGACTGACTTTCTTTGGCTTGAGCTTTTCGCAGGTTTTCGTCTGCCATCGTTTTCTTCACCCGGGCACCTGTTATATTCTTCTCCAAATCCGGCAGGCTGTCATCGTGGGTCTCAAATGCATGGACGGTCTGTTCCTTTCTGGCTTTTGCCTCTTCAAACTTGCGTAACAACTCGGCGTAAAGGCCATTGTCTGCTCCTTCTTGCCGATGTTTATGTTCCGCGATGATTGCTTCGGCATCTTTAACAGCCTTTCCCTTCTGTTGAACTTCCTGAGCGAGCTCCCGTTCCGTAGTTTTCATGGTTAAGAGTTTACCTTTGGATTCTTGCCATTGGCTTCTACACTCGTCAACATTCTGCTCTGCTGGCTCTTTCTCAGTCTCAAGTTCTGTTACAGCTTGCTCCGCATTTTGAAGTGCCTCATTTGCCCGCTCGTAGTTGTCTGACGCTTCGTTGGCCTGGGCGTTCCTTTCCTCAATTGTGCGAGAGACTTCTTCGATTGCCAAATTGGCATCGGCTAACTCTTTCTCGTACTCTTCAACGTGTGCCCATGCCGCCTGATGTATGATGTCTGTCTCTTTACGCCTCATCTTCTCGAGATTCTCTGCTCGTCTAGCTTTCGCTGCCAAATCCTCCATCCTCTTCCTGTACACATCTAGATCATTTTTTTTGAACTCTGCCTTACTGTTTTGCTCCTCAAGCGACTGATGGATTTGCGCGTAATCGCGACTCAGAGTTTCGAGTTGTGTGCCTTTGAGAAAGAATTTGTACTTGTCCTTGGGACTTGAGTCGTTCAAAAATTGACGTGCCATATCTTGAGTTAACACATTCATTGGGTTGTCGATTTGCATCGAGAAGGCATCGATGATGTCTTCAAGCTCCGCCTTCTTGTTGGAAACAATCCTGCCATTGCGGTCCTTGAGTTTGAAACCTGATGTACCTGCTCTGCTGAAATGCCGTTCAACGATAATCGAGTCGCCGTAATGCTGTGGCTTATATGCTAGTGAGCCCTGATTTTTGATCTTCACCTGCAGAATTGAGTGACTGAGGCTAACATCAGTATACAGAAATGTTCTCGAGGGCGGCAAAGACCTACTCTTTCCCTTCTTTAATAAAGCTCTTCAAGTTCTGTCCGCGATTAGTTGCCGTGGCTTTTCCACCAAGACATAAAGTAAGAGCTGTGAGTACAGCACTCTTTCCACTACCATTATGGCCAATGATAAAGTTGATGAGTGGGCCTAATGGCACCGTGAGGTGCTCATGGCACATGAAATTTATGCATTGTATTTCTTCAATAATGCCAGCGTCAGCTGGTATATTCCTCCGATTTGCTGTGGCAAGAAAGTCCTTTTGGACTTGCTGAGTAGCCCATACGAAACTCGCATCTTCGTTTCCGGTAATTTCCTCGTCGGCTGCGCTATCATCGTTCGAAGCAATAGACTGCGTCTCGGAGGAGATGCGTTCGCTGTCTTGGGGTGGGAAGTGACGTGGTCGTTTGTCCTGAGAACTATGAGCAAACGTTGGGTCTGGATGGACGAGGGGTTTTCCTAACGCGACTTCTTATGCCTGTGATGCCACTGCTCATGGGATCTATGCCGCCGGTCGGAGCGCGTGGGCGCTTTGCTGGCAGTACTTGCGCCATATCCGAATTATATTTTGCGGAAAGTTGAAGTAGGGGACGCAGGACTGAAGGACGGAATCTTTTGTGGAGGCGGTACTTCAGACGCGTCGTTCGCTGCACTCTCGTCACGCTAGGCAACTTTAGGTAATTGCCCGTTTGTCAACCCCGCGCTCAGATGTAGTTCCAGAGTAGCTTTGGTTTATAAGTCAGGTGAAATTTTGTTTCATAGGAGGTAATAGTGAGCAAAAGTTACAGCTCAACTTTGCTCATCCTCGGAGTCGTATACAGTTGGCGTCGAATTGGTAAACCCTTGCCCCCTGCCAAACCTGCACGTGATAGCGTGTAGGTGAGGGAACGCGCTCGAGAGTTGAGCTCCTATCTAGAAGGTACTACGTACTGAAGTGTGAAAAGCCATTTTCATCTAACTGCTGTAACGACACGTCTATGGGAGCTAGTGTTTCCATAGTTACGTTTTTACATACGCACTTCTCAAGTGCAATCAATGAGACATGTTCCACTTGATTTCCCGCGCACACGATGCCATCTATCAACCACATCAGGTGTGCCCTTCGCTTAACCGTCCTGACCTGCCCTCCTTCACTAGGGAAAGAAGGGGCTCAAGTTCAAGCTCGGGGTGAGGGAAAAACATAAGTGCTTGCACTCCTCAGCTATCCAGACAGACCTGCAGTTCGCCCGTGAGAGCTACTAAGTAGGAGTGTCGGCGACTGGGTGGTGCGCTTCAATTTATCGCGAGGCTATACTGAGCAGCAGGAATGAGTCTAGTCTCTGAGCTCCACCTTAGGCCGCGAATCTGTATGACATAAAGCGCAATTCATTGTACAAATTAGTGGGGCGCTATACGACTTTGGGACATTGAAGACATTAATATATATTCTGGACGCTGCGAACGGCCTTACTTCTCTAAGAAACTCAAAGAATACGGAATATTATGTCGACTTCAAAGTCTGTGGTAGGACCGAGCACGCTTGCTTCCTACTCCAAGAGGGGTGCATTAGCGGTGGTCAAGTTGTAGAGGATGCAAAGAGGACCTTCCGAGGGTTTCCTATAGCCAAGCTTCTTGCACCGCTGCCACTACCCTCCATATCTTCGAGCAACCTATCCATTCCACCAAGGTCAAGCTCGCCTCGAGATAGAAGAACTTGATCGGTCCTTCTTGCTTCCTCCTCCTCCACCTGCTCTTGTGAAAACACCGCATTTAAATCCCTTCCAAGAGACTGTGTTGTGGTTGTCGTAATGATAAGTCTGTTTTCCGCGGAGATCAAAACATCTCTAGGAGTGGCCATTCGAGCTGCCTGAACAGTGGTATCAAACTGAGATATTGAAGTAATTTCTTCGCCAAGTAGGGTAGCTTCTTGGAGTTGAGATAAGCCAGGCCCAGGTAGAGAATTGCCATTGCTGCTGGCCGTGGTACGAGCCCAGAATTTACCCAGATCCGCGATCCTATACATCTCATGCCCATACCAGATAATCACAGAGTCCTCAGGCGCGGCCCCGGTCGAAGACAGTAGCGATGCAACCGACAGACCACCACGAGTAGGGATAGTGCTGGCCGAGCTTCCATGGAACAAAGTTTCTTCCTTCCTCCGGCGTGTGTTTGGGGTCATTGGGGCAAGAGAACTTCGGCCGCTTCGAGATTTTGGGCTAGATGGACCACTACTACTTCCCTCCTTATCCGATGTTCCTACGAATCCTCGCAGTGAGAATGCTGAAGGATCTGTGGGTGGGCTTGGACCAGACCGATCTGCATCCCAAACGCCCCATTCCCCATCTCCGAGCAAGGCTAGAATATGATGGCCATCAGATGTCCAGGCGGCATCAATAATGGGTTTGCGAGTAGCGAGTACGGGAGGAGTAGCTGACTTTGCCTTAGCATTATCGAATGATGCTCTAAATAGAGCAACAAAGGCCCCCGGCTCAGAAACACTTGTACGGCGTTTGCGGTTCGGAGCAGCGAAAGGATCGTAAATACGAGCAATACCAGACGAATCTGCGATTAAAAGCTGTGAATGTCGACGCTTCGGATATTGCGCTGTATTGAATATGACTTGAGAAGCAGGCTTTCGTAGCGTAAGAACTCTGTATGCCATCATAGGATTCTCGGCGACAACAGCCGCTTCGGTGAGTGAAAAGCGCCATAGTTTCAGAAGTCCCCCAAGCTCAGCCGAATGCGAAGCAATGAGAAGGTCATATCCCTCGGCATGGCTTCGAGGGCGGGAGCGGGAGCGACTCTGTTTCTTTCGGCGTCTTCTACTGGGAGTCATGCTGGTATCCTCGTCACCATCTACATCCATTTCGTCTGCCGATTCATCCCTCAAAGCGGAATCCTTCTTAGAGGTCCACGTCATGGTGACACCTCTTGGGATACTCTGATGCCCAATATGTGTTGGAATCCTGGTAACCTCTTCGCCGTACTGAGACTTTGAGTTGAATGGCTTTTCCTTTAGTGCATCTGGGGGAGGGTTCAATGACAATGTGATTACTCTCACACTATAGTCGGCGCAAGCTACCGTGAAGACCATTTTCTTGTTGAAAATGGGCGGTATCGTGTCGGCGGGTCGGAGTGACGAAGCTATAGGAATGTTCGGAACGGCGATATGGAGGACTTCAGTGCTCAGCGACAGGCGGACATGCTGGACGATGGAGGAGTATGGTTCATCCGGATCCAGCTCTTCCTCATCGTCCTCAAATTCAGCTTCTGGCGGTGGCTGTGCGGCCTTTGCGGGCTCGTCTTCGTCGGAATCAATTATCATGATCACATCGCTGGTGCCATTCACTTTTGGCGGTTTAGATGCCTGCTTGGGCGGCGAAGCGGCTTTTCTCAACGGGCGTCCACCTCTCCATATTATACCCACACCGGTTTCGTGTCCATAGAGAACGACGGTTGATCCGTTGAGAGCTTTGAGAGGGTAGATCTTTGCGTCATGTACTCGTTGTGGTAGCTCGTATCTGTGATGGAGGTGTAAGCCTCTCTTGTCGCGAGCCATAGACGTAAAGCTCATACCTTAGCTGGGTCAATTTGCCCTTGGTTGCAATGATTGGCTTCATGTTTGCGGCGGGGAATTGGTGAGCGTGGCAGCGCGGGAGGCAGGAGGAGTTGATTTTGCGCCGGGCGCCCGCAATCCACCGGCTTCACCAGGTGAAGAACGATTGGATCAAGGGAATTTTGGGGCAATGGAGCTTGTTGAAGCGATGGTTTTGTTACGCTGGTGCCGCTGTCGTTGTGGTGGGTGGTTAGAGCTGGTAGACGTATCACGGAGGTAAAAGGTGAAGGTACCTCCAGCTGTAAATTCTGGGGAAAGCGCGAGCCACCAAAACATCTGCAAGCGCGTCACCACCACCCACCGCCGCCTCCGACGCGCGAAAGCAAGCAACCCCACCAAACCCACGTCCACGTCCAAGGCAGTCTACACCTGCAGAGCTCCCCATGCCGCAAACCAAGCCTCCGTATGGCATCGCTACGCTCAATCGGGGTTTACAAGCCCGCCGCGTTACAATACCTCGTCGCCGAATCCATCCTCAGTGAAGATTGTATCGAACAGGATGATTACACTCTCCACACATACCACGATGAGGACCCAGATGGTCCTACCGACGAAGTCATAACCACCGAGTTCCATGTCATCTGGTCGCGTGGGGGTATTGTGCGCAAAGTTTTCAATTTTGAAATAGAGAAAGAGAAGGTTATACAGGCGCTACTCACTTGGTTTCCTGTCGAAGAGCCGTCGCATGGTGACTCGCAGGCTTCAAACAGAAACCCGGAATACAACGGTAGCGGTTTACCCAGGACTTTCTTGACTCAAGGCACGCAGCCGGCTACAGACCCAAACGCACCCGTCAACCATGAACCGGTCAGTGTGGAAGTTAGGTCCAGAGCGTTGGTAGTCTTCCTCAGATCACAAGCGCATGTGTTTTTCCTTTCAGGCACTACCCATGTAGTGAATCTGCCGTTTGAGGTCGACAAGGCGTTTCCTGCTGCGCGTGGTGTTGTTTTGCAAAGGAAGATTCCTCCTCTGAATCCAGTCCCACCCAGTCCCCAGATACCCTCAGCTCCACCCAACTCTTTTCTCACAAATACCCAATCTTTCTTGTCTCAGACTTTCTCGCACAGCTTCAATCAGCCTCACCGCCGCCATGGCTCATCTCTAGGCCCATCACGAGCTGGCAAAAGCCAAAAGCATGGTCCTGCCTTATTGCTAGAGGAGCTAGTCAAAAGTGCACCATCAAGTGCGGAAGGCCTACCTAGATTATTTTCATTCACAGATCCGCTTTCGGAACTTGGCCTAGTAGTCAATGTCATCGCCGGTGGTGAGCGAAGCAGCTTGCTTACTATCAATACCTCTGGTCATCGAAGGCTAGAGCCTATTGACAAGGCTGAGGAGATTATATACGTTTCACCCCAGAATGAAATACTCTTTGATAAGACCGGCAATGATAAACCGCTACTCCTCGTTCTGACGGCTAATCACGAGACAAATGTGTTCACCATCTGGTCCGCAGCCTATCTGGAGCCTAAATCCATATCAGCGTCCCGAAAACACCCTACTCCATTGCCAATATCTAAATCTCGGCGCCGTAGCTCATATGGGCCCACAGCACCAGGTACTGGCGCCACAACGCCCGCCATTAGAGGAGCAGATAGGATGAGAGAAAGTTTTGGTGGGGCTGCACGAAACAAAACGCATCAAGCATCGTTCAAGGATGCATCGCAATCCAAGGAACGTCTATCAGATCAGGCAGTAGAGGATGTCCTTGCTTCTCAACTAAATCCCGATTTCGACATGACAAGGCAGTCGAAAGAGTCCAGGCGTGTTAGCTCTTTACTGTCACGCGCAGAGCTTTCGACGAGCTTCGATAAGACGGCATTCCAGGATCTTGCAACTCATCGCAATAGTTTGGGTGGGAGCTTTTCCGCAAGTTTTGGAGCTAGTCAGCGGAGTCGCCATTCCTTAGGCAATGATCGCACAAGCCTTGGTGGAATCTCGCATTCGCGCCATCGGGCTTCCACACCTGGTAGTATCGCTTCGCGGATGAGCCTGGGTGGCGCCTCTATGGACGATACTATAGAGGATATCATGGATGAGGATACCTTTGATACTTTAGAGGATTATGACGAGCTTGATGACCTTTTTGCTCCCATTGAAGCTGGGCTAGACCAACAACCGACCGACGGCCTCCGCAAAGAACTAGTCATGAGCGTGGTTGGTGAGATTCCTGTCACACAATATTTAAAGACTGGACTTTTTGCCTTGACCGACCCTACATCGGATCCGCAGGTTTGAAACTAGACTTCCCTTTGTGTCATTACTTCACTAATAAACGAACAGAATATGCGCATTCAGCCAAAGGTGTTCTCCTTCACAGCGCCGTTTAACTCGGCCACGCTTCACGAGCGAAAGCTTTACATCTATATCGTGCATCCCTCTCTGCAAAATCCCATAGAATGCGAATTGGCTATCAGCCGTAAACGATTGTCACCATCAGCATCCGCGTCTCAGTCCAAATCAAGTTCTACCGCACCTCGATATGCTTGTGTTCCCAGATTTATCGGAACCCGGGTACTCCAGGGAACGTTTGATCTCGTCAAGCTTCGCGATGGACACGTAGAACGTATCGCCTGTCTTACATCAAATGACCCTCAAGAGCAATGCCTGTCTTTGACGGCGGGCTGGGGAACTCATTTACCAGCAAAATTCGCTCTAGGATCTCTTAGACTCTTTGACCCATATGCCATATTACGAGACGGACAAACAAGAGTCACTGCCGGCTTGAAGAGGACTATCAACGCTCATCGACCTCTTCAGCGTATCATATCACCCGGGCCTGGAGGAACACTTGAAGTAATGGATGGAGAATCACAAAGACACCGTCTGCAGATCCATCTTTCCCCATCGGACAGGCTTGTTGCAAACCTCTTTCGAGTTCTGACAACTATATTGTCGCACCATACAGGCGACTTTCTTCTCGAAATATGGTGGAATATACGCCAATCACTCGCATCTGATATCATCAAACAAACAAATGCAGATTGGATGGCGTTTATAACCACGTTGTTCACACTTGCAGCTCCATTTCTGGAAGAGAAAGCTCAAAGAGTATCGACACGTGGGATTTCAAGTCAGAGGCGAAGTTCTGGACGGCCTGCGACTCAAGCCCAGCCGGATGAGGTTGTGGATGAGAATACGGCGTGGCGCTTGATGTGCAGTCGACAGGCATCACGACCACATGCTAAGAACTGGAACTCAAACCCTTGGTTATGGGTTCAACAAGCGCGACCTCTGTCTACTACAATGAGTCCGCCATCGAAAAGATCTTCAATACAGCAACTGTCGCCAATCAAGCATCAGATCAACGTGAAGCAAGACATGCTGACACATTGTGTTGAATTAGCTCGTCAATTCATTCAGACACCAATTGGCAGGGCTACAAATGATCACTGGAGACGCTTGTCTCCCTCCGAAAAACAAGATTTACGCATCTCGTCCCTATCCGAGATTGTTGTTACCCTCCATCTCTTTCGGGAGGAAAGCAAACTTGATATTCTTTCCCATGACGCTCACAACTCTGTGTCTGGAAATCTTGCTCCTGTTCTAGCTCAATTGGGCCACTGGCTACGATGGGACTCTTGGGGATGGAAGCAAGGGGGCTATTACGATCTTGATGGTGGGTCTACGGAGGAGTGGACATACGACAACTCGGACTTCAAATCTAGCATCCGGCTGCATTCTCAACCATGGGACATGCCTCCTTCAATATTAGAATGGATTAGTACCGTTGTAGGCTCGCGCTATTATGCCCCGTTTCCCACATTAGCGATGCTTGTCCGGAAATCCAAGGCATCTCCCCATTCATCTGTTAATATGGATGAGATCATATCTGGTGCCACGCCTCGGACAATGGCCCTGCACAAGTTTTTTCGAGACGTCGACTTGGATTCAAGCCCTCACAAGGCAGTGGAATTGATTGAGAGATGTGGAATTACTGCGCAGATGCTGACTACTTTCCCGGAAGCAGCGAAGGCGCCACTCATGGAAGCAATTACAAGATGCCAGGCGAATCCTCCAACTACTTGGTCTAGCTCATTACTCAAACTTGTGCAAAGAGAAGATCTTGATATAAGCTTGGCTCCAAAAAACGATATCCTGCACGACACACATTCGAATCAATCCGCAATAATGCAGGCCAGTCTATCTTTCAGCGCTACAAGAGATGTCCACAGCATATGTCAGGGTGCGGATAGACCAGAGCCCATACAATCCACTGCCGAAGTTGATCGCCATTATATCACAAGATTGATATTTAGAGAAGATCGACGATTCATGGAAGCCTATACTCTTCTTGAGCCTCTGAGACAAACTGTTGCTGAGTATAGGGCAGATACCAGGTCGGATGAGGCTGCCATCCTCGAAGGCCAGAAGATCCTGATGCAATGGGTCATGGTTCGCACGTTTTCACTACCGATTGGTAGCTCCATGATCAAGTTTGGAAGCAAACGACCCCTTCTAACGGAGAAGTATCCATTGTACGGCTTCTCCACATCTTGCCTAATGAAACCTATGGGTAACGTAGTCACTGCTGAACGCCAAAACTATTCTGAAGAGAAATATTTCTGGGCATTTTTCAACGCTGGTGTCGCTGCCGGATTGAGCATATCCCGCGATGCCCAAGGTATCGACACGTCATGGATCATGTACAACAAACCGCCGGACTTGACAAATAAACATGCGGGTCTTTTGCTAGGTCTTGGACTGAACGGCCATCTACGGACGATCGCCAAGTGGCTGTCCTTTAAATATCTCACCCCAAAACATACCATGACCTCGGTCGGACTTCTCCTCGGACTGTCTGCCTCGTATATGGGCACCATGGACACTCTTGTGACGCGACTTCTCTCTGTTCATGTCACTCGGATGCTCCCACCAGGAGCGGCAGAGCTGAACCTTTCTCCATATACTCAAACAACTGGGCTAATGGGGATCGGTTTGCTCTACTATAATACTCAACATCGACGTATGAGTGAGGTAATGCTATCTGAAATTGAGTATGTAGATATTCCAGATCCCTCCGAGCCACCGGACACGCTCCGCGACGAAGCGTATAGGCTTGCTGCGGGCTTCGCCTTAGGGTTCATCAACCTTGGGAAGGGGAAGGACCTTCGGGGTTTACACGATATGCGGATCGTGGAGCGGCTGATGACTGTTGCGGTTGCCCCTAAGCCCGTCGACATTGTTCACATTCTAGACCAGGCAACCGCTGGCGCAGTCATTGCTCTCGCTCTCATATTTATGAAGACTCATGATGAAGCGGTTGCTCGAAAAATAGACGTTCCAGACACTTTGCCACAGTTCGACTATGTCAGACCCGACATATTCCTCCTTCGGACTCTCGCAAAACACCTCATCATGTGGGATCGAATCGAGGCAAATGATGACTGGGTAGTGAAGAGCCTGCCAGCGGAATTTCGAAAGGATTACAATCTTCAAAGTGTTACTAAGCTACGAAGCGATCAAATGCCCTTCTTCAATATTCTCGCTGGGATACTCTGGAGTGTCTCTCTTAAGCATGCGGGCACTGGTGATACGCAGGTGCGCGACTTCCTGATCAAGTATCTGGACCAGTTCATTCGGATCAATAAGCTTCCTGCCCTCCGTTATGATTCAAGATTGGCTCGCAATACAGTTCGCAATTGCCAAGATCTCATTGCCCTATGTGCCGCTACGGTCATGGCTGGGACAGGAGACCTCGATGTATTTCGTCGTCTACGCGGACTTCATGGTAGAATCGGACCAGAGACACCCTATGGCTCCCATTTGGCGGCACATATGGCATTCGGAGCCCTCTTCATAGCTGGTGGAACCCAGACCTTCAGCAGGTCCAACAAGGCCATTGCATCTTTGATATGTGCCTTTTATCCCCTCTATCCTATGGATGTTCAAGATTCTCGTGCTCACCTCCAAGCTTTCCGTCATTTCTGGGTCCTCGCCGCAGAACCACGCTGCCTGGTTGTGCGGGACGTTGACACCGGCCGAGCTATCTCAATGCCTATCATTGTACATATGAAGAAGGATGAAGAGCGCAAAATTCTGACCGCGCCATGTCTGCTTCCCGAGCTTGACCTCATTTCGCGAATCGAGACTAATGATGTTACATACTGGCCTACAATTCTCGACTTTGTCAACAACCCTCTTCATCTTCAAACATTCCGCAAAGGTCAAAACCTCCATGTCCGCCGTCGTTCCGCTCATGATATGTACGCCTCTACTTTCAGTGCCACTCTTATAGCACTCAACGAAGCCCAATCCTCGCGCACATCACGGCTGATGTGGGACTGGATTTTTTCCCTGTCGGCCTTGACTGAGTTCTCAAAAGCGGATATAGGACTTATTCTCCCTATTGATCCGTTCAGCTCGACATTCTTAGACCCGGGAAGTACGGTAGTGGATCATAGACTGGTGCTGCGGAAGCTGAGTAAGAGTATGAAAGCGAGCGAGCTGTGGGATCTCAAGGGCGTGTTTGATTGGGCGGAGGGCGCGGCACAGCAGGATGGCAGGCTACGATGGATAGGGAGGGAGGTCTTGGAGAGGTTGAAGGCAGGTGTCTTGGAGCGGGGACGAGATATTGAGGCGGCGTAATTGTTGGAGGATTGATAATAGTAGTTCAGGACTGGGCGCATGCTCTGAGTACCTAGCGACAAAAAACAGTAGACGGCGGCGAATATACTTGTTATGATAGAAATGAAGCGTATCTAGACATCCATACAAATCCTTCACGACAATTTCACTCGATACTCTCTACTTTCTCGGACCGGTCACAATACCGCATAGCAAACCCCCAAACAGGCATGTCATTTAGTCATGATCCAGCACACTCTACTGTCTTCAGGCCTTCCATCACAGTGGTACCACCACCTCGAGCCAACACAGGCTCTCTACCTTTTACTCTGATACTGTCCCTCCACATAACCACCCCAAACACCGACACAAACACCGAACACCCGCCCCTAAGCCCAACACGTCTAGCATGCCAATCTCAATACCATTTCCACTCGGTGCCAGCCATCCATCCAGCACCGCACCTTACCGCCCGGTCCACGGCATAACCTCCCAGCTAACTAACCCCCATAACAAGAACCGAACACGCCGGCCCAAACCATCGGTACCTCAGTCCACCCCTACACTACCCTGCCTAGCTACTGTATGTGCATACTAGGGTACCTATGTACAGAATAGACTAGACTAGCACAGTCTATGTACTCTAGTCTAGCACGGCATGGCCACGGCATGGCCACGGCATAGTCACGGCATGTTACCGAGTGCGAAGGGAAGACCGGCGAGTGGAGAGGGGGTGATCAGAGCAGACCAGACTAGACCAGTGCCAGTGCCAGTGCAAGTCCAAGTGCCAGTGCCAGTGCCCATGCCAATGCCAACGAACCAACCGAGTACGAGCGGAAGAGTGTATCCGAAAGCAGTGGAGGCGAGGGTTAGACAAGGCGGGCAGGCAAGCATGTACCACCTACATACACTACCGAATCGCACCAAACGACAAATAGCAATCCCAGACTAGTTGGAAATGGATTGGAGCGGATGGATTCGATGCGATTCCTCGTCTGTGGGGTGGTTACGGTACCCGTGGTGATCATTGGGTGGTAGATGCAGCAGCTTGTTTTCAAGTTGCACTTTGCACTTGCGATAATTATTTCGTGGTTGGATTCGATTCGAGTCATTATGCATTAAATCTTGCTAGAGCGAAAACGTGCTTAGTTTTCTACGAGGAATGAGCAGGTACCCGGACCGCGACAAAAGGCAGTTTAGGTGCAGGTGCCTCATTGGAGAAATTGCATGCGACGGAAAATTAAACTAAAAGAAAGGCGCTAGGTATTGCCTACAGGAGAATAAGTCGTCATATACTCATTCGCCTGCTCTAAAAACAGTAACATGGAATAAATGCATCTATGAAATGACTGGCGATAGCAAAGCAAAGACAATGGAACAAAAATGGACGCCGACCAAACAAGCCCCCTTTAACCCTTAATCCACTATCGTTACGAAAATGAAAAGATCGTATGATTTTCAAAAGAAAGTCTCCGTAAACCTTCGTTAAACATTTGTCCCCGAAAAAGTCACCTCTACTCCTCTCGGAATGAAATAACCACAACAAAACTCTCCGACTGCTCCAACCCTAAATGCCCCAGCAAACAAAGCCTTTCCATCAACAAACCTTGCCAACAAACCCTTCCAGCCCTGCAACTCCTTTCTCACCCCTCTCTGTGCTGCCAGATAGGCCGGGCCCACCGCCAGGCAGCACCAAGACGGTGGCGTCTACTTCGACGAATTCGCGGGACCCAATGAATTGAAAAGTGACTATTGTAGTGGTGCTGCTCGGCGAGACGGCATGCTGCTCAATCGCGGCTCCGGCTCTGCCTTCGTCAACTTCATCGGAGTCAAAGCCGAAGCCGAATGCATCTTCCTCATCCTCGTCATCTGCATCGCTACCCGCGTGGTTGGTGTTGCTCGACGTCGCTTCTGCTTCGGTAGCAACTGAAACAACCTTGGATGAGGCCCTGACGCTTGCTACATAGACGACGACTGCACTGCCGACACTCAGATGCTTCACTGCTTGGGCGTCAGTGCCTGAAAAGCGCACGGTGATTAACCTGTTGGCTCTGGGCTCGCGGTTCGCTAAAACCATCCCTTTTCTAATTCTGTTGATCGCAGGACTCGAAATGGGCGCACCCACTGGTGCTATCCCAATAGTTCCAACCTGATCCGCGTGCAACGTTCGCACAGGTAGGCGCAAGTTCCGTAGCGAGATAATGCGGACTCGTCTCCATTCAGTGTATCCATCCCCGGACAAGGACCTAACCGTTGGTCGTGCGGCAGTATTCCTCGAGTGTGCCTTGTGTAATGCCCCTGGGAAGGAGCGTGACGTAGGGACAGGGGAGTTGCGGGAAGAATGTCTGCCACTCCCGCTATCACTGTCATCAGGGTATGTATCCACGGGGTAAGGCCCTAGCACCAATTCGTCGCCGATTTTCAAAGTGCCGTAGCGTAAATGCCCACCTATGATTACAGAGTGATCCGTACGTGTATTGGTACTATACACATCCTCAATATAGAATAAATGAGAAGGGGAATCCGGCGGTGGCGGTACGACCGAAGGAGTTGGGAGTTCTCGAAGAAATGCATGAAGTTTGTTGATCCCTGTTCCCTTAACGGCGCCGGTGAGAATGATCGGTACCAATGCAAGTGGCGATGTCTTCAAGCCTTGTACAACCCCGTCGGCATAGTGAAGGTCCTGTTTAGATAACGTATGCAAATCAGCTTCTGTTACTGTGCTTGACAGGTCCGACACTATGCAAGGCTTCCGGCCAGCTTCCTTGAGTGCTGATAAAACATTCGCCAGAGTCTGACGGAGGCCTGCACGAGTTGCCAAATCGTACTTAGTAACAACTACCACCAAGGGGAGATCAAGACTCAGACATAATTGAAGATAGGCTTGCGAAAGGTCCAGGTTTGCGGCAGCCGGGCCGAGAATCTCTTGTGGCGTTGGTGAAGCGCCAATTTTGCCTGAAGAGTCCTCAGTGTTGTCTGCTGGGACACATAAGAGCGTCCAGTGTGGTTGCCAGCCAACTAGACCACGTAAAGCAGTGCGACGGAAGCGCGGATGACCTGCGGAGTCGGACAGGAATACAAGTCTCCCGTGTTCTGCAGTCTCGACCGACCCATGAATGTCGATCCAGGAGGTTACATCTCCAGAGCCGTAACCGATCACCTGAGTGTCAAGCCGCGCTCCATCATGGCCAATGGTATCACGATAACCAATCAATTCCTGGGTAATAGAACTTGTCATGCCGGATACAATCTCGTGCCTATGCTTCAGAAGGCTGAGTCGACTTTTCCCTCGTCCATTGTCTAAGGTGGCGGTAGAAAGACTCCCCAGGAGGCTGGATTTACCTGACATAGTTGCACCAGTCAGTGAAACGCGCAATTGGTCCACAGCGTTTACGGGCTTATGGTCTAGTCCAGTCGGCAATAATGCATCAGTCGTAACACCCCCTTGGTTCTCGTTCTGCCGAATGTTTCTCGAGAAGTTAACCAAGTGTTGATCTGGGCGGACCAGCGCCTCTGCCACCAGCAGTTTTGAGCTTCTGACGTTTCGGTGCTGTGTTCCCGCATTCTCGATCCACTCGCATTCCCCAACAGAGACCATGCGCTGGACCTCAACACGGCAGCCGAGACTTGCAGCCATAGCCCGTAAATTGTTAAGACTCTCTTCCATTTCATCCTCTGCCAAACCTACAAAGGTACCATCATCTGCCACACCGATTTCGTACAGGGCTCCTTTGCTCTCTTCGAGACCCGGCAGGAGGCGCTGGGGAAATTCAGGCGTGGAAAGCTGGGCTTCATCAGGGAGCGTAGGTAGCAATGGCGCCGTAGATGAGGAGATATGGCAAGGGCATGACTGCTGCAGTCGCCATAATAATTGGGTGGTCAGCTGCTCGAGGCGGTGTTGTCGCGATTGCGTAGACGACAATGTCGGAGGGGTATTAGGTAGTATATTAGTTTCCGATACACTACGGCTTACAGCCACGGGGGTGGGTGCCTCCGCACGACGTAAGGAGCCAGAAATATGACGACCAGTGGTAGTTTGCAGGAATGATCTTCGCCGCCTCAGAAGCAGATGCAGTTTGTATTCGGTAGGGCCTTCCTGAGGCTCAGCCTCCAGTTTTGTGATGTTGCTGTAGTCAACTATAGAATCAGGCGAGTTGTCTGTCGCTTCCCGGTCATAATTCGTACGCAGGCGCGACAATGGTGTCCCAGATCCTTCATCTCGATTTGTTCGCCGCGGCTCCAGAGGAGGGGTTGCCCAAGGCGAGGACACCCGCGGAGGGTCTGGATCGAAGGTGAATATAGACGCCATATCTTTGTATTATATTTATGCTTAATTGATGTAATTCGTGGTCGAAATTGGACGTAGTCGATGTGGGTTCCGTGGGAGGAAGCTATGTGATTCGGGTTCGTGGGTCGTCGCTGCCGTTTACAGCCCAGGGCTCGTGTCTAATAAACACCGTGAATTCGTATGGGAGTAATGCGTTCGGAACAGCTGCGACAGTAGAGGGAGCATTTTGGCGGAAAGGGCGCGCAAGTCAACGCGAGGTAGCAATTCGCATGCAACGTGGGGAAGATAGCCAGGTGGCCGGTTGCGTGGAGTAGCCAATGCGGCCGTCACAATCAGAGGAAAACCATGGTGGCTGAATGCGCAGATGAATGTTTATCGAATTAAAGCAATATGGAGGTTGGAAATATCATAAGTTACTCTCCAGCGACAAGTTGGAGGTCTCTTTAGAGTCACACAACTGGCCGGAGGAGTCAGCTCCGCGGGGACTCACACATCCACGTGATTCAGCCTTGCAGTACAACATGTACCACAGAAATTTAGCTTGTGACGTGTGTCATCGTGTGGGACTCAGCTTCAATTCCCACCAAAGTGGATGAATCCTTTCCATCCATTCGGCGCCTCCTCCTCCTCCTCCTATCATACCAGCTGGAAGGTTCTAACGCTTCTCTAAATCCTTTCGGTTCCTCCCGACGAACGAACATGAATCTACAGATTAGCTGAACATCCACCGTACGAAGGATGAAGGCGAAACCGGGCGAAAAGTTTGTTTGCAAAAGTATTCCTAGAGAAGGTTAGAAGGAAGCTGACAGAAAGACGTGAAGGTGTGACTAAACACTGGGCTCCAGCATGACTGATTCCGCTTATGTCATGTTATCTCCCAACTGGAAAAAGATTCGACGAACCCCTTCGGAAAATATCGACGCCTCTCGAATTTCTTGAACGTCCGTAAGTACCATCTAGAGGGCCAGCCAGAGGACGAGATGCAGTACCACCGAAAACCGCCTGCAAGGTGACCACTGTACCTCAACTCAACTAGTTCCAACAAAGTGGCTATGTTCGTTCGTTCGGGATTACGTTGTCCTGATTCGCCCAGTCTCACCCCCTGCATCACCAGCATTCTCACCCAGTCCAAATACTGGTTTTGCTCTCCCCGTTTTTGCCCAAACCGCCCTTTTCTGATCGGTCATGACAATGACGGTATGCTCTTCGTTCGCCCCCTCAACGTATCTACAAGCAATCAAACTCGACGCGGGAAACATCATGTCATGGCGCTCAGTAAGAATACGTCAGCGAGCAGGAAGTGCAACAACCACCCTAGCGACTCATCTTCGATCCTCGACTAGGTTGACGATAACGCCCTCGAATTTCTAGAATACGGGATTCAAGCCATTTTGTTATTCCCCGGCAGATTACGCGTGTTCGTCAAGGCGTCTAAGATAGGAAATTGGTAGAAAAGTAAGCCGTCTCTGAGTATGTAGTCATCATACGAACAAAGGTTAATAAATGAATGACAAAGGGGAAACTTTCCGAAATTTACAGACAAATCAGCCTCGCTAAATATTATGACTGTGGGCGAGTCGCCGTCGGTTGCATAGTTGCTGTGCAAAATATTGGGCTGCTGCAGTGGTCAGCACGAAGCGCATATGACGCTGTAAATACAGAAGAACGAGGTGTATTCTTAATTTGATCCCAACGTGGCCCGCGTGTAACGAGCGAGCGAGCGAGCTTCGACAGTCGTGGCTGAGGCGTGATTGATAGATACACTGGCAATAGCGTGAGTCTGAACTTCGGCCCCCAAGACCCCCGTAGCCGTCGAGCGAATCACGGTAACCGAGTGGCCTGTCAGGAGGTGACAGGTCTGACATGCAATAGCGGTTCAATTATTGCACCCGCACTCCCCCGGGCGGCATACTGTAAGAGTTATACTTTCCTGACGTCGGCTCTGAACAATGGACCAGCAGCAAGACCAGGACCAGGGGAATAACACGCGCAGGTTCTCAAACCACACGGTTGGGGCGGGAACCCTGCTCGACCGAGAAGAAGGCTGCCTGGCGCACAGCCTCGCACAGATAGCTTCCAATTTAACGCTGAATCCTCTTTGTCGACTCTCGTGGGCGCCGGAAGGAGGATCAAAACGCTACTGAAGTAGAGACACTGCTTGTCGTTCCTTCCGCTGTTTAGACGCTTCTCCGAATCCTTGCGCGCTGTGCCACACGCCGCTGAAGTGTCTCTGGGCATTTGAGCTGTGGAAGAAGAGGCCAGGCCTTACGGCCACAACGTGGAAACGTGGCCGTGGCTTGAGCGGGTGAACGTGTAAACGCGTGCAATGGGGGTGGCGCGCATGCGACGCATCCGGGGTCCAAGTTCCAACGGTAGACACCCACACTGCTGGATGGGCAAGTTTCGGGTGAGTCCTTGGTGTAGCGAATGGCCAAACGGTCCGATGCGGTCGGTCGGCACACCCAGGAGAAGCAAGCCGGCTGGACCCCCATTGTTGTGAGCAGGCCAGCAGCAACGGTCGAAGCAGTCCACCAGGTCGCGAGCACATCGTTTCATCCCGCCCACGCTAGGTGCTTCCAGGGCATACATGTCGGCTCGTACTCGCCAGCAGTTCCACCCAGCGAGCCATACAGCGGGGTCCTTTGCCCAAGGCCTCCCACTACCCATGCATGAGTGTGTTGTATGTCATGGTCAAGGTTTAGCGTAGGTAACGAAAGCTTACCCTCCACACGACGTCCATCAATGCCCGCGAAGCCACCCCGCAAGCATGCACTGTCAAAAAGTCAAAAAACTGGGTGCTGGGCTAGCAGATGGGGTCTCGGAGTCGCCGTGCGCGCATTCGTAAATTCACACGCTTAAGCCTGCAAGCAGGCGACGTGTATTTGTGGCATGCAGCACCGCATACTATGCCTTGGTCAGAGGGGTGTAAGAAAGGTCAGAAAGGTCAGAAAATGTCTTATTCGACCGCCGAGGAGGAAGCTCCGGCCGCTCTACTAGAATTGTTCTCGAAAGAGTGACCTGGCGTCGACTCCTTCCATCTGCACCCGCGAATAAGCTCCAGGAATACTGGTCACAGGATGCACGTCCATACGAGCGGCAGCCTCGAGTAGCACGAAACGCAGCCCTACGCGGGACTATGGCTTGATAGTTTGTGGCGGTCTTACAGCCGACATTCGTCGAATATATTGGTATGTATTACCTGATGCCGCAATAGCAACCGTCAGACTCAGCCCAACGACAATGTCTCGTATCGCCAATCATATCGAAAACAGGAGAACGCGTTCTTCTGCTCAAAGAGAACAAGCCAAAGTCTAGTTCGCAGTCCTAACCTTGAAGAGCATGAACACACGTGATGGCAACGGGTATTGACAGCATAGTTTTCGGGCGTAAGCCGTGTTCCCAAGCGCTGATGATTCGACTCATGGAGTCATTCATCCTTCCCGTCTATCCGCGCTCCGCCTCGCCGATTTAGTCGACAGATAACCCTGGTGGCCTCTCTATTGTCGTTCTTATGAGTCTCCTCCAAACATGTCAGCACTTTGTTTTGACTGCGGCGCAGCTTGCCCTCGCATCACGGATAGCATCCCTTCCCCTAACCTCACTTTCCGCACAATTGCGCGGTCGGAGCCTGTCCGACATAAGCTGCAGAACGGGAAAGCCGCCCAATAAAGTAGTACAGCTTGTCCACAGGAACCTGGACTCAGATCCATTGATTGATGCAGATAGTGTCGCGAGGCTTGCATATCCCGAGTTCGAGTTCGCGTCAGTGTTCTACCCGTCAAGCTCACGATCTCTAAAGGTGTCATTGAACAATGACTACATCCTGAGCAGCTTGAAAGAAAGTGTTGAAGGGTTAACATTCGGATATTGTGCCGGGCAGCGCAACTGAGAGCCCGGTCAGGCCTCCGGGCCAATGACCGACCCGTGAATTAGCATAGGGACGAACGAGTAATGGCTTTGGCGAGCTAAAGTAGTCAAAGTGACGTTGCCCACTCTTGCCCCTGCATAGACATCGTGGAGAAGATGTTAGATTTCTCTGAAGAGATTCGTGTTTTTGGGACGTTGTAACATTTGCAGTACCTCCTTCTCCTTTCAATCCTCTAGTAATAGCCTTGGCATGCAGGCTATCAGAGCTAGGGTCGAGGCTTCTTCGTAACCTGGGGGGTTTCGTCGCCGCGAACCTATCATGACTCTTCGGGCCCGACCTTAGCGACGGTGCCAGGCCAATCCCTCTAGCACGGTAATGAGAGTACTTGGCTACCATCATAGTTGGATGATATTCTCCATGCATTACCTATGTCTCACAATAGAGTCTCACTGCTATATTTTAGCAATACTTGTTGCACGCTGCGTTCTAATCAAAGTGGAAACTTGCTGCTTGTAGGTTAGCCTGTCTATGGGCGATGCCTGCCTAAACTTCGGAAATTTCCGACCATTTGGCTTGGCTTCCCAAAGCGATCTTCCGAAATGCCCACTTTTAGACTCAGCACAGGGCAAGTCCGGTATTCTAGCCAAAGACCGTACAGTAGCCCAAGAGAATCAGGTGGGAAAAGCTGGTAACTGCAAGGTCCGCAGACTTGGGGCTTTACAGGCTAGTGGCTGTCCCTGCGTGAATCTGACATCTGACGCTAATGATACGGACATCGAAATAAATCGCTGTGGGTGCTTTTTACCGTTCCGAGTATCTTTGGCAAGGCTTCCCGCCCCAGCCGCTAAAACAAGCCATCCAGCGTGTCGGCGCGTTGGCCCACTCTTGATCACAAGCTGACCGTCTATCCTGTACTCGGCTTGCCGACAGCCCTGTGAACGTCAAAGTTCCGTGGTGCTGCTTTTGGAGATTGAGCGAGGCTGTTTTTACCTAAATTAGGAATTTGGCGAACCAGAAAGCCCTCGAGCTTGTTCCACTAGTGCGACGTGTGCGTTAGTTGTTGTGATTTGTGATGACAGAAATTGTTCTCAACGATCTTCTTTCCATTCGGTATCGGTCTAGTAACTCTGTGCCCGCTGAGATGCAGAGCTCAAGAGTACAGCCTCCCCTCCCCTCCATGCATTTCTTTGCTGTGTCGGCATCTCGCGCAGGGCATTGCGCCCCATATTTTCTCCAGGTTTGGTATGCAAATTGATCCTTGGGGTTCCCTTCCTTCCTCGTGTCATCGTCATCCAGTGCTGTGGATGCAGTCATGTCTCATAAGTGATTTCTTGCACGACCATCTCTCCGGGAGCCTGCCATGCGCAACCAATCCTTCGATTTTTGGAATCCATCACAGTCGAATGATCCATTGAAATCAACATCGCAAGGTTGTCTTTTGTCTTGATATACCGATCGCACTCCTTCCTCTTATTTCGGCCCTCTTCGAACCCAATAAAAACGAGGCCTGTCTATAACATGCATTGCAGGAGTGAAAAGACGACGAAAAGTGGGTATTCGAGTACAACAGCAAAATAATAATACATTGCCCACAATGCAAAGCTTTGTCAAGAGCGCCGTCCTAATGCAAAGTCCAATTCTTGTGATATGTGCGTGACGTCATGACGTTTCATCTCCAAATACAGCTTGAACTGCAAGTAGTTTGTTCGCGCCGGTATGCTGCGAACAAGAATGATCGATCTTCCTAATGGTCGCTTCGTCCTCGGTTGGGTGTCGGTGCGCGTGTCGCCCATCGCTTCGATGCGACCAGACTGCGACTGATTGACTCCCAGTTTCCGTGTTTGATTATCGTCCAGTGTTCTGCGCCTTATATATGCCCACCCTCAAACGCCTCCGGGATAGTGAGAGCTACGATGCATCTCAATCGTTGAAAAGACCAGCTATGCGGCCCCAATCCGACCGCTCTTGAGCACAGCCCCCAATTTACCGCCCTGAGTCCGATGTTCTTCGTGGCTTGCATTTTTCGTGCGCCATGTGACCGTTTCTAGCAGTGGTTCGTGTAAACTCGGCTCCGCATCTTGGACAGGAGCTCTTCGCTGCTGTTCCGGACTTCTCGCGCTGGTGCCTAAGGAGATTGCTAAAAGTAGAGAATTGTCGACCGTTGCAGCCATGCTCCCAGCATTGGGGTTTAGGACGGGCGTTCAGAATGCGTGGCATTACACTATGACCTTGACCATTAGATGATTGGGGAGCACCGGACATACTACCAACTGATGGGGTGGCAAGACTAGGTGACTGCTCATAGTTTGTGTATGGAGTTGGTGATGTCGTTGTCGGGTACATCGTTGGCAATGGCTGGTAGGCTGGAATAGCGTAAGTTGTGGGTGGATAGAGTGGCGGTCTATGTTTCATTAGCAAGTCTTACAATATGGCTCATCATCGATTAGCATACGGTGGGTATGTAGAGGTATTGCTTCCTAGCGTTGGACCCGGAATAGCATGTGTAGTCGGGTATGAATAGCTTGCAGAGCTGGAGCTGATGGGCATGGTATTAGCGCGCATGTTACCCAAAGGTTGCTGCGGCTGGTATGGGCTTCGCGGAAGGGTCTGCTGTGGTTGGTAGGGTGGCAGAACCGGGTAGTCGCCAGGTCGCTTGTGCTGACCATTTTGCGGTTCCGGGCTGGTAGCATATGGTGCGGCGTACGAGTCTGAGGTTGAAGTTTTGGGGTCTGAGTAAGGCTGGTCACTCATGGGCGGGTAATTTGACGCTGGAGACCCGTATGGGTTAACTCCGTAATGAGAAGGGGGCATCATGTAACTCAGAGTGCTATGTCAGTTAGATGAGAGTCTCTTGACGAGGGTATACCGGTTTGCCATACCTCATATCTTGATAATCTATGGAGGTGTCCTGTGAGTGTTCCGGCTCGGCTGAGAGGCGCGGCTCAAAATCTGGAGCAGAGTGACTGCCAGATACTGATGGCAGTGGGGAAGGAAGAAACGTGGGATCAGAAATTGGAAGAGACTCAGGGTTTTCAGGGTCTTGTCTTGTTGGAACCAATTCCGAGTGGGAGCCTTGGGGTGAATTGTAAGGTGGGAAATTTAGAGATTGTTGCAGAGAGGTGTCAAGATGCGGGTTCTGGACCAAACTCTGATCTAATCCAGTGGGATATGAAGTGTTGCTGCGTGCAAAATGTTCGAGAAGATTGGAAGGATCCCAAGCGGAATGTGTATGTGTTGACTCAATGTGAGAATCAGCCGTGATGTGGCGGCTGTCGGGGAAAGTTGCGGCACGGCGGGAGCGTATGCCTCTGAGTTGGGGAATCTCTGGCGGTTGAACCGAAATGTTCTGGTCGGCGCGGTTTCTGAGTCTTCGTGAGATGGTGCTCGTCTTAGGATGTTGGTGTTGTTGTGGAGACCAAGGGGTCATGGTCATCAACAGGAGGGCAACATGTGTTTAAAGGGATGACAAGCCGCTGGGGTAAAACATACAGTCACGATCCTGAATCCGGTCTGTTCGAGGTGGGTTTATACCAGCCTTATGGCGAGGGCAACGGAGCAAGTCGCAAGGCAGACTCTCAAACCTGATCTATGGCTTCAAGAGGGGGCCTGCGCCATTGCCGGGGGCTACTTGTATGCACTGGTATAGAGCATCTGAATTACGGGCTCGAGCCAACAGCGTTTTTCCAGCATGAGGTGGCCGGTGCCTCAAAGGATTCCCACCCTGGGCATGCATGTGGGCCAAGCTCCCGACCGTTGACTAACGCAGGACGTGCACGCACGAAAGGGATGGCCAGCCCTTGACGCGGTGATCCTGGCTCCGGCAGAGAGGCGACTGGTTCTCGCTGCGCTGACGAGAGCTGGCTGGTGTTGACAGACCAAAGGGATAGCTTGGCGCGCGAGTGGGAACATGCGCGGGTGCAGGAGGTGGGTTTACGCCCGTCGCCTGCGGTGCTGTCACTGCTTTCTTTGCTTTGGCGTTCCCGTCTGATTCGGATCCGAGAGGCGTGGAGCAGTTATGTATATAGGTACAGCATGAACTCTGCAATCCCATGATTGTATTGCTGTGATGCTATAGTGCTATAGTACTTACACAACGCGGTGCTGTGCTGGGCTGGAGGGCATGTGCTCGCAACGCCTACTCAAGACCTACTAGCACACTAACAAAGCTGCACCGTAGACCGCCGGCTACGGCATCCGTATGGGCCATGGCGACCAAAAAGCGCACCACGCTTCTGCTTTCCAGACCGCGTTGGTGGCGGCCCAGGGGGCCAGGAGCCAGGGTGCCGCACCGCGGGCAGAGCCCCACCGCGTTGAGCGATGGTGTCTCATGGGCCTTGTCTGGTCGCGGAGAAGGAGAAGGCGAGTGGCAGAAATCTGGGATGGGCCGTGGGCCGTGGGCCGTGGAGGGTATGTAGTAGAAGGAAGTAGTTTAGTGCGTGGGAATAATATTTGGAGAGGAGCCCTGGAGGTGGAGGTGGAGGGGAGGGGAGGGGAGGAGAGGAAGCAGAAATGGAACAGGGCAGATGGCGGTTGTTCTAACTTTGGGGGTCGTGCCTGCCCTGAGCTCTCTCTCTCATCTCTCCATCTCCATCTGCTCTTTCCATCTCCATCCAGGCAAGGAAGTCACTCCCCAGTTGTTCCCAGGAAGCTGCCACCAAGGTACCCAAGCCCAAGCCTCGCTCGGGGAAGCTGGCCTGACGTGACACCGCCGCTCAAAGGTGGAAAGTGGAAAGTGGAAAGTGGAAAGTTCCAAGCCACTCGATCGCTTCCCGTTGTATGTCGTATGTCTGTTGCTAACTGCCAACTAACGCGCATAGCGCAACATTCAGCGCCCATCGCACCAATACCGTACCGTATAGTGCAGGGCCACAACGACTTTCATTCCCTTCTCTGCCTCTTGATTCTCCCTCCAAATACAGGTTAACTGTTCGCCCGCGCGTCATCCTGCAAATCTAGCGCGTCATTGCAGCCATTGCAGCGGGCGACGCCCTGGGGCCGCTGCGGCGAAGACGTCTCGAAACCACACCCCATCTCATTCTACTTCATCCTACCCCTTTGCAGCGCATCGCAGCACATCTGGCCACAGCGGACCTGGTGGAAAGGGGACACAGTAAGCCGACCCTGTCTCAAGTCCAAGTCGGACTGCTGAGGTGGGATCCCTAAGGAAATGGGGACATTGCCATCTCCGCCCCCATTCCTCTTTCCCCCCCCCCCTCCCTAAG